>PVJA010016014.1:0-44256 GCA_004027025.1 Myocastor coypus
TTTTTTTTTTCCTGTTTCAGAACTTTTGTTTGTTTATTCACTCATTTTTATTATGGCCAGCTCAGCCCGCCCTGAGGGCAGGGCTAGCATAGCATGTGGTGCCAGGGATCAAACCGCGGTCCCTGAAGCGCCCAAGATTTCCCAAGCAGGGGCCTTAGACCACTGAGGCATCCTGCCAGGCCCCCACAAAAGCTTTTTTAGTTTTTTTTTTGTGGGACCAGGGTTCGAACTCACAACCTTGCAGTTGCCCAGCAGGCACTTGTGCCTCGGAGCTATCTCCCCAGCCCCAACAAAAGCTTTTTTAAAAAAGATACAAAGTCATCATTGACTTTGTGTGTGTGTGTGTGTGTGTGTGGTACCAGGGATCAAAGTCAGGACCTTGCACTTGCCAAGCAGGTGCTGATGCCACTGAGCTGTATTCCTGGCCTATCATTGACTTCCGACTTGAGTTTTTTTTTTTTTTTTTTTTTTTGGGGGGTGGGGTTTGTCTTTTTGAGACAGGGTCTCACTATGCACTTCAGGCTGGCCTTGAGCTCACTTTTGTAGCCCAGGCTGGTCTCGAACTTGCACCTATCCTCTTGCCTCCGACTTGAGTTTTAACTCTAACCTGTATCGATGCATACTGAGAATTGCTGTCAGGAGTGGCTGAGCAGGAGTACAATCCCAGCAAGCAAGAGCCTTTCATGGGGTGCTACTGCACCCTGAGCAACAAGTTGCTCAAGACCAGAAGAGCAAACTAAAGCCCTGCTTTCCACCCTCTCTCTCTTTTGGCGTTGTCTGTCAGTCTCCTTCTGTCCTACAGGCGCCTGCTTCTACCTACTTTGGACTCTGGAATGAGCTTTCAGCTATTGTGTCCATCTACTTTCACTCCAGATGAAGGGTGGTGGGCGTGGAGGCCACTGGCTGGCAGAATGTCTACAAGAGAAGACAGGCCATCACTGGTCCTACCTGGTGGCACACAGCCCCTGCGTTGCTATGCAGAAAGCATGGCTGTCCGTGGTCAGGAATCACAGTCCTCTTGCAAGTCTGGCCTCAGTGCATTCCATGTTTCAGGAAGACAGTGTCAGAGCCTGTGCTGCAGTAGTTGTCACATCTGTCTCAGGCAGGGGTCCACCACTTCCCTCCTCACTCTGAAATGGTATTCCCAATTTTATCCCATCTCCAGCCTTCATCAGTCTTCATTTCTTTATGCCATACATCAGCAAGCTTGGCAGTCCTACTGAGGCAATACTCAGGAGTTTGTGAACAGTAATGTCTTCTAGGATGTAACTGGATACCACTTGTTAGGCAAAAGAAAGACGAGGATGAGGAGGACGAGGAGCATGAGGATGAAGACAAGCAAAGAAAGAAAACTGAGGCAGTGCCCAGATTAAACCCATGCACGCCTCAGTCTCCTTGGGCTATTGCTTCTGCTGACCCTCAGCTGGACACAAAGTCAGTCTCTGTGCACCATGATAAAATCAACTCCCAAAGCAATGGCAAGTGTCTTCAAAAGCTGGAAGAGAAAGTGACATGGCTCGAGAGTGGAGCCCCAAGAACCTCTTAGAAACCCAAGCTGCCTCAGCAACCCCGCAGGGCTCGCACTTTGCCTGTCTCACCCCACACCCCTCCTTCGTAGCTCCGCAGTGTGCCCCTGCCAGGCTGGCTCGCTTAGCTCTCTGTTTTGTGCTTCAAAGTCCTGCCAGCCTGGATACACCACTCGGCAAAAGAGAAGCCAGCCAAGGAGTGTTCTGCACAAGAAAAGCTGTCTTTAGCTGAACCGCTAAACTGAATACTGTTTTCTGAGTGCGCCCTCACAGGGTTTAGTGCCCACCACTTCATATGCAAAAGTTGGGGAAAAGTGAAATATATCCATGCTAAATCTCATCCTTTTTTAAAACAAAAAAATAAAATATCTGCCAGGCATGGTGGTGCACACCGGTAATCCCAGCACTCTGGAGGTTGAGGTAGGAGGATCTCCGGGAGTTCGAGGACAGCCTGAACTGCATTGTGTAACCCTGTCTCAAAAAGACAGAAATAAATAAATGAATATAAAAATGAATGGGCCAGCCAAATAGCTCAGTGAATTAGAACACCTGCAAGCAGTTTCAGGGGCCAGGGGTTTGGACCCCTGGGCCTGCCTTGTCGGCCCCACCCCTGGGGCACACTGAGCCAGCAATTGAGACTGGGCATGGTGGTCCACACCTGTAGTCCCAGCTCTCGGGAGGCTGTAAACAGGTGGATCACTATGAGTCCAATTTAGCAGTGAGACCTTGAACACGCCATAGACCTTTCCCTAAAATACAAAAATAAATTTTAAAAAATAAGAAATTCCTATTCCTTTTCCTACCCCTGCCTGGCTAATGTGGGCACCCCATCACATTCTCATCAACAGTTTCACTACACACTTCTTTTTGTGGTTCTGGGAAGGAAGTACTGGAGGTGCTGCCACTGAGCTGTAGCCCAAGCGCTTTTTAATTTTTGAGACGGGGCTGCCCTGACTGGCCTCAAGTGTGGTCATCCTTTGACATACTCAGAGTTACAGGGATACACCCCTGCATCTAGCCTGTACCTCAACTTCTTTTGTTATACTGTTCTCTAATCTAGCCATACCAAATAGAACTTTCTGCAGAGATGAAAATGTCCCCAACACAGCCTACCTAATGCAGCAGCCAGGTGGTTGTCCAGCACTTGGAATGAGACAAAGGTAACTGAAGAGCTAAACTTCTAAGGTTTGGGGGCCAGGGAGATAGCTTAGTAGAATAAGTGCTTGCCTGACAAGTCCTGAGTTCAACCCCTGGTACTGAAAAATAAATAAATAAATAAACTTCTGGGGCTGGGGAGATAGCTCCGAGGCACAAGTGCCTGCTGGGCAAGTGCAAGGTCGTGAGTTCGAACCCTGGTCCCACCAAAAAAAAAAAAAAAGAATAAACTTCTAAGGTTCACTTTGTTTGTTTTGTGGTGCTGAGTAATAAATCTGGGGCCTCCTACCTTCTAGCCAAGTGCTCTACTTCTGGGTTACACATCTTGGCCCTCAAATTTCTAATTTTATTGAATGTAATTCATTTTAATTTTTTTCTTGGTACTAAGAAATGAACACAGGGATGTTCTACTACTGAGATATGTCTCTAACCCTTTCAAAACTTTCTTTTTTTGAGGCAGGTCTTACCCAAGCAAGACTTGAACTTGGGATCCTCCCAAGTTGTATGAAAAATATCACATTTTGTTTATTCATTTGTTTGTATGTTTTGAAACTGGGTCTCACTCAAGCTGGCCTTAAATTCACACTATGTAGCTCAGGCTGGCTTCAAACTATAGCAGTCCTTCTGCCTCTACAGGGTGTTCAGGGTCTCACTAGTAGATTGATTTGTGCTGATCTGCCTGTTTACAGCCTCCCAAGATCTGGGACTACAGGCGTGGGTCATCATGCCCAGTCTCAAGTGCCAGCTCAGCACACTCTGGGGGCAGGGACGGCAAGGCAGGCCTTCAGATTGAATCTCAGGCCTTTGTGCTTGCTTGCACGTGCTTTAATCCACTATTTGTCCTGCCCCTTGAATTCTTTTTTAATTTTTGTACACATGTGTTTAATTCAGATGGTTAGATGAAGCTAATGTCTATTTGACTGATCAGTTCAACTCTAGAATTCTTCCAGTGAAAATGAGAACATTACATGAAATTGTCAAAAAAAAAAAAATCAAACTGACAGTAATAATGTGCCTAGCTCTGGGCATGGTGGTGCGTGGCTATAATATCAGCACTTAGGAGGCTGAGGCAGGAGGATCGTCATGAGTTTGAGGCCAGTCTGTGCTACATAGTGAGTTCAAAACCATGCTGGAAAAAACAAACAAACAAACAAACAAAAAAACATGCTGAACTATACAGAGAAAATCTGTCTAAAAAGAACAAATAAATCAAATATGGTGGCTTAGACCTATAATCCTATCACTTGAGAAGCTGAGGCAGGCGATCAGTGTGAGTTTGAGAACAGCCTGAGCTACAAAGTGAGCTTAAGCCCAGCCAGCCTGAGCTGCATAGTGAGACCCTATCTCCAAAAGACAAATAAATAAACACACACACACACAGATGTTCATTATTTCACACCTTATTGTCTCACTAGCTGTTGTTTTCTTGTTTTATGGTAGTGGCAATTCTGGGAATTGAACTCAGTACCTTTACACCAAACTACATTTTCAGCATTTTTCTTCTTTTTTCTTTCTTTTATTATTTTTGTTTTGTTTTGTTTTTTGGCAGGAGCTTGCCAAATCACTATGTTACCCAGTTTGAGCTAAAACTTGCAATCTTGCTCCAACTAGCTAGTTTAGTTTAGGTTTTGATCTTAAGGAAGCTTATATCAGTCCCATATTCAGAGCCCACCTTTCCTACAGGTGCCTTTGGGAAGTGTTTGGCTTTTGATAAGGGCTGGGGATTGAACCCTGGGCTTTGCACATGCTGGGCTACACCTTTGGCAAATCACCCTCAGTTTCACTAACCTCTTTTCTACCCTGTTGTCTTTTTATAATTATTAAAGTATATAGTTCAGGTTATTTTGTAAGGTTATTTTATTTTTTATGTATTTGGTATAGTGTTTCACTATGCAGCTCAGACTCAGTGGTCCTCCTATTTTCAGCCTCCCCAGCACTGGGATTTCAGGCATGCAGTGACAGGCTCAGCATGCCTGGGGGCAGAGCCAACACAGCATGTGGTGCTGGGGATCAAACTCCAATCCCTGGGCTTATCTAAGGAGGTGCTTACTCCACTGAGCTCTCTTTGTTTTTATGCCCAGCTCAGCCTGCCCTGGGAGTGATGCTGACGCATCATGTAATGCCAGGGATTGAACCATGGTCTCTGCAGTTGCTTAAGCTTGCCTAAGCAAGCACTTTACACCACTGAGCCATCTTGCTGGCCCTACTGATGGCCCTATTTTTTGGCTTTTTAAGACAGGGTCTCGCTATGCAGTTCAGTCTGACCTTGGTCTCAAACTCACAATAATCCTTCTGCCTCAGCTTCCCAAGTACTGGGGTTACAGGTGTGTGCCACCGCTCCCAGCCTATGTTTTGGCAAATATGCATTATGCAACAATCGCCACAGTTTAATCTAAAAGCACTTGTAACATCCCCAAAAGACTGTCCTTGTTTCCAGGACTTATTCTCAGTCATCCACTAATCTACTGTCCATCTCTGTAGACATCGTTTTTCTGGACATCTTATATAAATAGAATCATACAGCAGACTAAAGTGCCTGCTTAGGCAAGCTCAGGCAAACACAAGCACTGAGGTTCAATCCCTGGTACCACATGCCGTGCCAGTCCTGTCCCAAGGGCAGGCTGAGCCAGCCACAGAGTCTGGGCACAGGAGCACATGCCCTAATCCCAGCACTGGGGAGGCTAAAAGGAAGAGGATCACTATGAGTCTGAGCTATGTAGTGAGACCTTGTAACAACCAAATACATAAACAAGTGAATAAATAGAACCATGCATCATGTCTTTTTTGTCTGGCTTCTTTCTTGAGCATAACGTTTTTGAAGTCTATAGGATCAACGAGTACTTCATTCCTTTTTATTGCCAAATAGTATTCTACAATACGAATATACTAGATTTTGCTTATCCATTCACCAAGCAACAACATTTGGCTTGTTTGTACATTTCTGCTATTATGAATAATGCTGCTATGAACATTCTCATATCAATCCTTCTGTAGACATATGTTTTCATCTCTTTTGGGCAAATATCTAGAAATGAAATTGCAGGGTCACATGGTAAATTTATGTTAAGAAGCTGACAAACTGCTTCCTAATGTGCTGTACCATTTCACATTCCTTTTTTTTTTTGGTGGGACCAGGGTTCGAACTCACGACCTTGCACTTGCCCAGCAGGCACTTGTGCCTCGGAGCTATCTCCCCAGCCCCCCATTTCACATTCCTACAGTGATGTATATAGGAGAGCTTTGGAGCGGAGTGTGTAGCTCAAAAACAGCGCTGGCCCTGAGCTCAGTCCTCACCAAGCAGGGAAGGGGGAGCATCCTATTTCTGAAAGCTCTGATCCCTCCACATCCTAAGCACTTGTTTTTTTGTTTTGTTTTGTGGTACCAGGGATTGAACTCAGGACCCTGCACTGCCAGGCAAGTGCTTATTCTACTGAGCTATCTCCCTGGCCCCCTCAGCATTTGTTATTGCCTGTTTTATTGATTATGACCACTCTAGTGGGTGTGAAGTGGTAGCTCACCAGAGTTGATTTCATTTTTCTAATGACTAATGACATCTTTTCACGTACTTATGGGTCATTTGGTGAAATGATTATTCAATTCTTTTGCTCATTTTTAAAATGATCTATTGCCTTATTATTTTTTTTAATTCTTTTATTTATTTATTTATTTATTTATTTATTTTTTCTTGTTTCAGAACCCTTGTTTGCTTATTCACTCATTTTCATGGCCGGCTCAGTCCGCCCCGAGGGCAGGGCTGGCGCAGCATGTGGTGCCCGGGATCGAACCGCAGTCCCTGAAGCCACCCAAGCAGGCGCTTTAGACCACTGAGCCATCCTGCCGGGCCCTATTGCCTTATTATTATTAAATTGTAGGAGTCATTTATGTGCTGTGGATACATATCTTTTTATCAGCTGCATGATTTATAAATATTTTCTCAAGCTGGGTGAGCTGCAATCCTAGTGCTCAGGAGACTGAGGCAGGAGAATCACTGAGAGCTGAAGGCTTGCTTGGGCTACAGAATGAGTTCAAGCCAGCTTGGACTACATAGTAAGACCTTATCTCAAAATATCAATAAATAAAATTTAAAAGTAATAAATATTTTATCCCAGACTGTTTTGTTATTAATGTTTTGTTGTTTGCTTGCTCATTTTTTGTACTGGGTATTGACCTCGGGACCTTGCACTTGTCAGGCAGGTGTTCATGTCACTGAGCTATCTCCCCGACCCTGTTTTTGTTTCTTTTTTTTTTTAATGTATTTAGGGGCCTGGCGGGATGGCTCAGTGGTCTAAAGCGCCTGCTTGGGAAAGCTTAGGCAGCTTTAGGGACCGTGGTTTGATCCCCGGCACCACATGCTGCGCCAGCCCTGCCCTCAGGGTGGGCTAACCCGGCCATAAAAATGAGTGAATAAACAGACAGGGTTTCTGTAACAAGAATAAATAAATAAATAAATAAATAAAATGTATTTGGTTGTCACAGGGTCTCACTATGCAGCTCGGGCCCATAGCGATCCTCCTGCTCTCAGCCTCCCCAGTGCTGGCATCACAGGGGTGCACCCCTATGCCATGATTCTGTGGCTGGCTCGGCACCCCTGGAGGTTGTGGGGGTGGTGCTGGCACAGCATGTGGTACCAGGAATTGAATCTCAGTGCCTGCACTTGCCTAAGCAGGCGCTTTAGCCTGTTGAGCTACCTCATAGGCCCTGTTTCCTTTTTAAGGGATTGGTTTTTGAGAAGGCAAGGTCTCACTCACTATGTAGACCTGGTCTTCAGCTCCCTGTGTAGCTCACTCCCTGTGAGCTCCCAGACTCAGGATGATCCTCCTGCCTCAGCCGCCTATGTACTGGGATTATAGGCACGTATTACCACACCCAGCCTGATGATGTTTTTAAATTGAAAAGCTTTTAGTCTTTACAAAGTCTAATTTACCTTTTCTATTCTATTACTTGTGCTTCTGATGTTATTCTTAAAAAGTATTTGTCCAGTCCAAAGTCATAAAGATGTATTCCTGGTTTCTTCTAAGAGTTTCATAGTTTTAGCTCTTACCTGGGTGCCTATCTCATTTTGAATTAATTTTTACATTTGGCGGAAGGGTCTATGCTCATATTTTCTCCCTGTGGATATCCAGTTGTTCCAGAGCCGTATGTTAAAATGACTATCCTTTTTCCCACTGAACTACCTTGGCGCCTTTGTCAAAAATCAATTTGTCATAAAGATAAGGATTTATTGCTGGTCACTCAGTTCTGTTCCATTGATTTGTATGACTATCCTTATGATCACCCTGTCTTGATCACTGTCCTGGTTTCCATTTTTTTCTGTTTATTTATACACTTATCTTTAATTTGTTTAACTAGAAGAATATATCATCCCCAAATTGATATTAGCCCTTGGCAAGAACATAATTGAGGCTTCCAAAAATCAAACCATCAAGGCCCCTTTTGTGAATAACATTGCAAAGCCATTAAAGGGACTACAACCATATTCTTATTTAAACAAACGCCAAAGGGGATCAGGAGAGGAACAGACATCTACCCTTGCCACAATAATCCGATTTACTGATTCCCAGGGAGGAGAGAAGACACACTGCTAATTAGGAGGCAGTTAAGGAATTATTTCCATTCTCAGTATGGCTTTAGAACATACTAGGCCGAAGATGTAATGTCTGTCTTTGAGCTATGGGTATGGAAGTATTTTACCTAGCAGTTTCCAAAGAAATCAGGAATAGTAAATATTCCTGAGAAAAGTAATGGAGAGCTCTCACCTGCCTTGAGAGGTGATAGGCAGAATGTCAACCCCTTTCCTCTATTTTTATTTTATATTATTTACCTTTATGTATTTAGTACAGGGTCTACAGGGCCTCACTATGTATCAGACTCATAGTGATCCTCCTATTCTCAGCTTCCCAAGTGATGGTATTACAGGCGTGAGCCACCTCACCCAATCTCAATCACTATTTCATCGTGCCCTGGGGATGGCGCCAGCATGGCTGGGGCAGGGGATTGAACCCCAGCCAGTGCACTCTGCCTAAGCAGTTGCTTTAGTTCACAGAGCTGTCTGGCCAGACCTCCTTTCTCCTAAGAATGATCTTTCCACTATTGACCAACTTGACAATATCTCAAGACAGAACTCTAGAAAAGGTGGAGAACTTAACAGGGAAAGTGAAAGGCTCCAGGAACATGGGCTCCATCCTGGTGGAAAAGGAAAGAATTTTCTAAAAGTGAAAAATCCTGCCAGGGTTGAGGTGGGGAGGGCTGATGACCAATACAGCCCAGGATGTAGAATAAAAGGACAGGAGGATGCCATTTACATGT
This sequence comes from Myocastor coypus, assembly GCA_004027025.1. NCBI lineage: Eukaryota > Metazoa > Chordata > Mammalia > Rodentia > Myocastoridae > Myocastor > Myocastor coypus. The sequence continues at coordinate 8,988 of PVJA010016014.1, forward strand.
ATTTTATTTTATTTTTCTTTATTGAGATAGGGTCCCTCTTTGTAATGCACAATAATCTTGAACTCATGAGGATCCTCCTGCCTCAGCCTCCCAAGTACTGCCACACTTGGGCATGTGCTGTCACACCTGGTTTAGGGTTTTTTTCTTTTGTACTGGGAATCAAACTCAGAATGTTGGAATTTTAAGGCAGGTTAGCCTTGAGTGCACTTTGTAACAACCTAGGCCAGGCTGGTCTCAAACTTGCAGTGATCCTCCTGCCTCAGTCTCCTGAGTGCTGGGATTAAAGGCAGGAGCCACTATGCCTGGCTTTAGCATTTGATTTTTTTTTTTTTTTTTTTTTTTCAGTATTGGGGATTGATAGCATTTGATTCTTCAGGTCCTTTTCTTTTTTATTTCTGGGGAAAACCTTGTTTTACCCAGTCATAAAAATTACATTTGTGGACTATAAATCTTTACTATCCTCTTCTCTTTTTTGGCAGTACTGGGGATCCTGTCAGTGGACAGGGTACAAAGAAGCTCCTCCAAAGAGGAGATGGGGACGTCTACTGGCCTGCTAAATAGGATCGTGACTCTTCCTGTGGAAAGATAGGTGCACCTGTGTGCAGCCCAGGCAGCAGAGAAAGTGTAGAATGGGAAAGGACCTACTTTGCAGCTGGAGGGCCGCACTCCCAGCGGAGCTGCAGGCTGGCCTCAGGCTTGGCTCACACACAAGGACCACCTCAAATTAGCCTCAAGCCACAGGGATCCCCCCTGGGGCTACAGAACCAGATGTAAGCGGGTGAGGGACCAGAGCCTGGCCTACCTCAGTGAAGTCATGCAAACTGGCCCCTGAAGCTGTGGTGCACCTCCAGTGAGCAGCAGGCCTCCAGGCAGCGCTGGGCAGGGCGCTGACCCTAAGCCCTACGGTGATCAGGGAGGCAAAAAATGAGTTCGGGGCTGGTGAGATGGCTCAGTGGTCTAAAGCTTCTCCTTAAGCAAGCTTAGGCAACCATAAGGACTGAGGTTCAATCCCCAACACCACATGCTGTGCCAGCCCCTCCCCCAGAGCAGGCTGAGCCGGCCATAACATTAAAAAAGAAAAAAAAAAAAAAAAGAGTTCGTTTCCTTTCTTTCTTTGTTTCTCCTACCCTACCTCAACCCAACCCAACCCAGGGGTGCTATAGTACTGAGCTGAATGCCAGCTTTTCTCTTTTTTTTTTGTTTTTGTTTTTGTTTTGTTTTTTGTCTTTTTTTTTTTGAGACAGGGTCTCACTATGGAGTTGAGGCTGGCCTTGAGCTCACTTTTGTAGCCCAGGCTGGTCTCGAACTCGCACCAATCCTCCTGCCTCAGCCTCCCAAGTGCTGGGATTACAGGCGTGAGCCACCACGCCCGGCTAGCTTTTCTCTTTTTGAGATAGAGTTTTACTACACTGTTCAGGCTGGACTGGAGCTCTCAGTGATTTTCCTGCCTCAACCTCGGAAGTAGGTGGGATTATAGACAGGCCAGACCAAGGCTGGCACAAGCCTTCCCTTAAATACAATAGCTTTCATTAAAGCAAGTCACGGGCGGGCAGGTGGCACCCCTGGCTCAGGTGATTGTCTTGAGAATAAAAAGCCACTGTGATGAGGGGTAGGGAGTTCCTGGGGCCCAGGACACAGCAGCAAAGTACATCTCTGGTTTCTGTTGGTGATCAGCAGTGTGAAATGTGATCCCCTGAAGGATCAGAAGAACATTTAAAATGGTGAACTTGTTTCTGATTGAACAGATCAAGAGAGGCATAAGACTAATCTATTTCCTTGTTTAAGTGAGATGAAACTTACCTCTGAAGGGGGAATTGGGAAGAAGTGAACCTCTACAAAATATTTTTAAATGTGGTCATTTACTCACACATCTATAGATACTTCACTCTGTGCCACACATCCTTTATTACAAGCTCATTTGTTTTCTGTAAGTCACCTGAACGCCTGTTAAAAGAAGATGGGGGGAGGGATGCCCTCCATAAATCTTGGTAGCATGAATGAGTTGCAAGAGCCAGATGGCAAGAGCCTTAAGTGAGCAGGGGTTTTTCCATGAGGCTGCTGGCATAATGATCTGGGAGTGGCTGTGGAAAGTGAGAAGGCGCTGCCCTGCCTCACCACACTGTGGCTATGCTGCCGCAGCCTCCAGAGACGGCCACTGTCCTCCACTAGGCAGGACCTGGGAGGAGGGCTCTGAAGGGGCCGATGGAGTTGTAGGAGGTTGGGGAGGGAGAACAGGGAGGTTGAGTCACAGAAGGAGCCTGTAGCAGGGGCTTCGATGATGATGAAAGATGGGCTTTTGCTTAGACAGAGGCTGGGGATTAAGCAGGATATGGGATGTACCAGGGTTAGCATTTATTTACTTATTTCTTGACAATGTCTTCCTATGTAGTTTAGGCTGGCTCTGAATTTACTATGTAGCTCAGTCTGGCCTTAGATTCAGGGCAAGACTCCTGCCTCAGCCTCCTGGCCAGATGCTTCTCCAAACCCATGCTACTGAGATTTGATTATGATAATTCCAGTAATCATCAAATAGATTCTGCTTTTAGGACCTACTTTATGAACATGGTCTCATGTCATCCTCACAGTCATGCAAAGTATTATCCTTTTTTGCAGAAAACTCAGACTTGGAGAAAGGAAATAATTTGTTCAGGACCACACAGCTAAGTCTCCTAAGTATTACTCAGACCCAGGTCTAGATTTCTTCAAATGCTAGGCCATGCCCTGCCCGCCTGGTCCATCATAACTGAGGCATGGGTGGTGCTGGCGGCACTGGGGGAGCTCCTGAAAGCCTGGAGTAGTCCCTGGCTGGCACCTGTGCAGCTCCAAGCCCTCACCAGAAGCCCCGCTGTACTTTTGGATCCCATTGCTTGCATGGCCTCAAGCCCCCATGCACTCTACCTCATTGCAGGACGAGCTGGCTCAGCGACAAGTCTGCTGCCTCAATGCCTCACCGGAAGCTGATCCTCTGTGCTCCCTGCCCAACTCTGGCCAAGGGGTCATGGTCCCAGATGCGTGTGTCCAGTTCCCTACTTCGACCAAGTCAGGCGCTTGCTCCGTGCAGCAGTTAACTCACTAATTCATTTCTTCACAAAAGAACTGCGTGACCTGTGAAGTCACTTGGCTGCTAAGCACAGGTGCAAGAAAGCAGACAGGACACATTCACCACTGGGCTTTCGCCAGACTCAGCTGATAAAATGGTAGGAAGGCAAAGGGGCTTGGGACAGTGACAAGAATTAAAGTATTAGGCCTTGGTGCCTAACTTGGGCATGAAGGAAAGTAAAGGAAGGAGAGAGCTGACAAATTAGGAGAACAAGAGGGGAGGGCTGATGAGACAGAGCAGGTCACCAGGGACATTGGACAAGGCACAGCGGGGAGGTGCACTTTGGAATAAGGATAAAATGCAGCATGAGGGTGGAAAGAGAGACCCAAGTGGCCTGTAGGGGATCCCGTTGTTATGAAGACATCAAGGTGCTCATCCATCTCCCCAGGTCCAAAGAAGTGAAAGAATGAAGACATTGTACAGATGAAGAGGCCCTCAGGCTTTGCACAGATGAAGCGGCCCTCAGGCTTGTTAGGAGGACAAGCATGCCCAGCTCCGGTCTCTTGCACTCCAGAGGGGCAGTGCGTTGGGGCAGAGAGTTTGGCTGAGTGGGGAGCATGACTGTGAAGCAGTGGGAGTGATGTAGTAAGGAGGATGTCTCAGATGGGGAATGGGGAGGCAAAATCCTGCCAATGGATGCACAGCGGCCTCGGCCTTTGCTAGAAGGCGGGTTCCACCCTTGCAGCTGTGATGAAGACAGAGGGGAAGGAGCCGGGGAAGGTGGCTTTGCAGATTTGGTAGTGGGATGTGAGAGAGTCCTGCTTCTGACCTCTCAAGAAAGTGAGGCGAGCTCAACAATTGAGTTCTATTGAAAAATTAGCTTCTGCACGACCCTCACCCCCACTGTGGCTCATCCAGAAGAAATGAAAGGCATTAGCCAGGCTTTTGCGTCCTAAGGCTTTGGTCTTTCTTCTCCCATCCTGGGAGGTAAGCAGTGCATCCAGGAAGGTAAACATTCTGTTCTGTAGTTCTGGCATCAAAGCTCTTTCTGACAGCTCTGAGGGAGCACAGCACTAGGGCCTAGGGAGCTGACTGTCCAAATGGAGAAGGGCAGGACACCAGCATTCTCCACTACCCCACCACCAGCCTAAGAGAGTGGCTACACGTGACATAAAGTGCCCAAGAGTAAGGGCTGTGACTTTGGGAATCTATGGAAGAGGCCAAGGACCAGGCAGGACAAGTAAGGCTGGGCAGATGGAGGACGAGGAAACCCTCCAGAGCAATGGCTGACTCCCGCCTCCACCGCTGAAAAGCAGTTCTTTTCTGCTGGGCACTGGAGCACAAGCTGCCTACCTCAGGGCCATGCGAAGCCCAGAAGTTCTCGGCCCTCTGGAGGGAGGACAGGAGGGCCTGCAAGGGACATGGAAATCTTGCTGATCTGCTCAGTGGGGGATAAAAGCTGAATTCATTTGGATTTAGATCCACCAAGAGATGACTGAAAGTGTGTTGATGTCACAAGCTTCAGGGCTGTCCAGTGGCCCAGGTCCTGGACAGAAGTGAAAGGGGAGTGGGAAGTGACATCTGGTTCTCCCCTCACCCTGCACCCTGTGGCTGGAACACAGTAGAGACACAGAGCTAGCACGTGGTACCACTCGGCCTTCACAGATGGGCACAAGGACGTCCTTCCCTGCCAGGCCCAGGAACAGGGCAGCAGGGCAGCCCCACATGGACCTTATGCTCACAGCTTGGCAATCTGGACAGAGCTGTGGCTCGGTTCTCACACACTCTGAAGTGCTGCTAGGCCCAGCCACCTGGGTCTCTTGAAATATGGCCCCAGGATGTGGGCCTTTGGCTTCACTCCCTGGGTCTGTGTCCACTTAGTTCCAGGAGCTGTAGATTTTGAAGTTTGAACGCTCTGCTCTCCTCATGGGCAGCCTCCTGCCTTGCCTTCACACACACCTTGCCAACAGAACCTATGGGTACACAGAGGACTAGAGACCAATGGATGGATGAGATTCTGAGGCCTCTCTAGGGGTGTGGGGGCTTGACAGAAGAGCCTGGGGGCACACCAGTGAGTGGCAAGGCACATTCACCACAGGAGTACAGGTGCTTCACCCCCAAGTGTTAGGCTGCTGACCAGGAAGCCTTGAACAGAGAGGCAGAGTTGCCAGATTGTCAGACCTCTTGAGGCCCAGGTTAGCAGGCACACCAAAAACCCCTCTTCCAGTGTGTAGCAAATCCATAGAAGAGTCTGGAGAAGCTATAAGGATTGGTCAGAAATATCTTCTTACACCTAGTCATTCATGTCTGGTGATTCCTTGAGCAAAAAAGGAGGAAATCCACCATTTCATTCCTTTATAAATATGTATCATGGGGCTGGGGAGATAGCTCAGTAGAATAAGCACTTGCCTGGCAAGCACAAGGGCCTGAGTTCAATCCCCGGTTTCACAAAAAATAAATAAATAAACAAACAAACACCATGCACCTGGGGCATACCAGGCCTCCTTGTGCTGTACATGGGAATATGGCAGCAGATAAGGCGTAGTCACTCCTCCTATCCTTGAGGAACTCATGGTCTGTAAGTGGGGGTGATGAACAGATGCAGACAGTGGTGACACCCAAGGAGGACAGCAGAGGAGGGCAAAGCCCTAACCTCGCCCAGGGCTCAGTGTGGATTCCGGGAGGAAGTGATGGTTCTAAAGGGGCACCAGTTCCAAGGTAATAAAACCCACTCAAAGTAGAGCACATTCCAAGGAGTATCGCCTTATGACGATGCACAGGAGAGTCTATGACTGCTTTAGCCTCGTGTGGACTGAAACCTAAAAGAAACTCTCTGTGTCCTGTATGGAGCCACATGGTTTGTTGCCTCCTTTTATCTTCAAAATTTGCAGGATGGAAGACTAACTGGCCGACATGCCACACAGAAGGTCTCAGTACTGAGGATGTCACTGCCTGGGAGCTAGGGCAGCAGACCAGGTGGGAGAGATGTGATTCTGTTTCTCTGAGAGACCTTCAGGGAGTGATATGGAGAAGGTGCTCGGTGATTTAAATCCAGAGCTCAGATGACAGTGCCAGGCTGGAAGTAAAGATTTGGAAATCACCACCTGTGGCTGGTAGTAGTTGAGACAGTCCCCGAAAAGGGGGCAAAGCTTAAGGCAAAGCCCCAGAATTGCTGAAGAGGGGACGGAAAAGGAACAGAGAAAGGGTAGCCAGGAAGCAGTGTGGGCCAGCAGAGCCAAGGGGAGAGCCTGCTTTCCTTAGTCAGCAATGAGCACACATAATTGCTGAAAAATATACTTTTTAAAATGGTGGCAGAGGAATGAACCCTCGAAGCTCTGAATAGGCCCCAAAATGCCTAAAGATGCATAAAATTTGCAGTAGCTTTCCCACCACACACCAAAATTACCAGCGGTTGAAAAACCACTGAATGAGTATTCGTTTTTGATCAGTTTGTCATCCTGACCAAGATTGCCTACCTAGAATCTCTGGAGCTAGTCCCATCCCTTTCTTACACACCAGGGGGCGCACATGCACTGCTTCTGACTCCAAGTTCAGGACAAAAGCAGGCTGGGAATTAGATGATCACCAGAACTGGAGCTCTCAGCCTAGAACTCTGAACCCAGGCCATCCTTGCCCTGCATACTACCATGGCAATCCCAGAATCCAGATACCTCAACAATACTCAAATTTTGCCTTATTTCTCACCTCACTTCAATTCGCTGAGGCAGGGCATGGTGACACCCACCTGTAATCCCAGCACTCAGCAGGCTGATAGGAAGAACCTTTGAGTTCAAGGCCAGCTTGGGTTACAGAGTGAGTTCAAGGCCAGCCTGCAATATATAATCAAACACTTTTTTCAAAACAAAACAAAAAACACCTCTAACTGTATCAGTAAGACCCCGCGAAAGACCAGCAACCTAAGAGCTTCTCATCTGACTCAAGGCAGTGGTGGCATCCCCCCTTTCCCCTGGCTAGTGATGGGGTTGGGCCAGGGAAAGGAAAGCACTGGGGTGGCTTTGTGGTGGTAGCATGGGGGAAGGGAGGTGTCTGAAGGCAAGGGCTTTGGTTCAGAGCTTGTTTCTTTGTTTAGAGTTTACCAATTCTATGAGCACTGCAACAGTCCAGAAATTTATGGGGTCAGCATTTAAGTTCAATGTGAGGAGTCAGTATCCCAATACCAAGGTTTATGGCCTGGCAGCATGGCTCAGTGGTCTAAAGCGCCTGCAGGCAGCTTCAGGGACTGCGGTTCGATCCCCGGCACCACATGCTGCACCAGCCCTGCCCTGAGGGAAGGCCGAGCCGGCCATAAAAATAAATAAATAAACCAATACCAAGGTTTATGTTCAACTTAGGGGCATTATCAAGTGTTGAACTCAAAGACCAATTTGTATCAGTAAATATTAGGGAGGTGATGTTGAAGCCTTTGATTAGGGCTGATACTGGATCGGAAAAGAGGACAAATATAGGGATGGGGGGCATTGTAGAGTTTGTGCAGAGCCAATGCACCTGTCTTGGGCATCAAGATCATTAAAGCTGGACAAGGTGGTGCACACCGGCAGTCCTAGCAGGGAGGCTGAGACAGGAGGATCCATGTGCGTTCAAGGCCAGCCTGGACTACATAATGAGCTCAAATCCAGCCTGAACCATACAGCAAGATCCTGTCTCAAAACATTAGAGATAGAGGGCTGGTGAGATACCTCAGCAGTCTAAAGCACCTGCTTAGGCAAGCTTAGGCAACTGGAGGCACCACAGTTTGATCCCTGGTACTACATGCTCTGCCAGCCCCACCCCCAGAGCAGGCTGAGCTGGCCATAACATAACGTTTAATGATCCTATCCTTATTCTTATTTTATTTATTTATTTTTTGCAGGGATCAGGGTTTGAACTCATGACCTTGTACTTGCCAGGCAAGCATTTGTGCCACAGAGCTATCTCCCTAGCCCCTAAAGATCCTATCTTAAAAAAAAAAAAAAAAAAAGTAACTGTTAGAGGAGCTTTTCTGGTGACCCAATCCCAAATCTGAACTTAAAACTGAGAATGCAGATTCAGAAAGCATGTTAGTGTTTATTGGGAATGGAGGTATGGTATTTTTATCAAGGACTTGTAGTTCAGAAGCAGATTGGGGCCTAGAGGAATAAGGTAGCTGTCTGTCAGCCATTAGGGTTCATTTGGAGACTGTGGACTCAGCATAGGTACCAGAGTTGATTTAGGGTCCAGGGTTGTGCCAGTGTCACTAAGCTTACAGCAGGTCAAAGAAGCCAAGAGTTAGGGTCAAAATTGGTATCTGGCACCCATACAGTATAGGCTTTCAGAAAAAAAAAAAAAAAAAAAAAAATTGCGCCCGTGCCAATTTTAACACAGATTTATGGGTTTGGACCCAACACATGATTTAAGGGTGGGTCTGAGCTTAGCATTAGGTTTAGATGGGATGCAGAGGTAATGGGCTTCTAGAAGAATATTAGCATTTGGGAGCCACTAGAAAGACCTGGGCTTAGTATTAGGAGTTTGGAGTCTGACCAGCCTCATGCGTGGGGTTCAGATTCACAACTGGCGTTGACGTGGGTTGAGACTCAGGACTGGGTTGTGGCCTCTCTGGGCCTAAGCGGCTCCGCGGCTCCACAAGCGAGAGTGTACGCGGGGAGGGGCGGTGCCGGGGACGCGCACGGCAGGGGCAGGGGCGCGGGCGCGAGCGGGGGCGCGCGGCCGGGGCTGGCGCGGGAGCGGCGGCGACAGAGGCGGCAGAGGCGGCGGCTCGGGCTCCAGCTCCGGCTCCAGCTCCGGCTTGGGCGGCGGTGGCGGGAGCTGGACCAGGTGGCGGGAGCGGTGGCCTCAGCGGCGCGGGGGGACATGCGGACCGACGGCCCCTGGATCGGCGGTGAGTGACCCCGGGCCCTCTCCGGCCCCTCCATGCGGGTCCTCTCCCCGCGCTCCACGCCCCACGCCCTCCCCCCGCGCAAGGACCCAGGGCGGCCCTGGGGGGCCAGGGCGCCGCGGAGGCCGGGCCGCGTGCCCACCTGCCGCGCCCGCAGTCTCGGCTCGGCCCCCCACGGGCCTGGCGGCTCCTGCTCGCGGCAGACGCGCCCCCCCTCGCCGGCCGGCGAGCCCCTCTTTCCCCGCCCCTTCTCCCGCCGCACCTGAGCCGCAGCCCGCGCCCCCCGGTGCAAAGTTTCCCTTCGCAGGGACGCTCCCGCCCCGGTCCCGCCTCGCCGCCACCCTCCGACGCGGACGCGCTCCGGAGGCGGCCCCGGCCTCCCACCGCCCCCGGCCCCCCACAGGTCCGCCCCCGCCCCCGCCGGTGGGGCGCCCACAGCCCCCGCCCCCTCGCTGGCCGCCGGCGCACGTGCGGCCCGGGACGCGCCCCGCCGAGTCGGCCCCCGCCCCCGGGGCGCGAGTGTGGGTCGGGAGGGGCTGGGCGGCGGGGCCGAGGCGGGCGGAGCGGCGCCCCGAGGCCCGAGAGCGACCTGCCCCCGAGGACGTGTCCGCTCCACCCGATCCGAAAGTTCGCACCGTCGCCACCCTGCGCCCTGTCCCGTCCCGGTGTGCCTGGTCCCCCCGTCGCTGTGCCGCGTCTTCATAGCGACTTATTTTTTCCTAGGAGTCGGCCTCCCGGTGTCTCTGCCGCCTAGTCTCACCCACTGCGGTCTCTGGGTCCCTCCAGCCGCAACCTTCTCCCTCCCGATGTCTCCCTTCCCTTTTGCTCTCTGCCCGCGTCCGCTCTCCTGGGCCTCCGGTTCTCTGTCTGGGTCCCCCTGTTGTCCCGCTGGGTCGCCCTGTTCTCTCCCTGGGTCTCAGTGTTTTTTATTCCTGGGTCTCTATTCTTTATCCTCAGGACTCTGTGCCCCCCTCCTCTCTTGCACTTGTCTCCACACCCCCTCTGTGTGGCCCCTCCCCCCTCTGGAATGCTGCCCCTCTGGTTCCTCCACCTGGGAGGGAGGGCTTGCCCTTCTCCCCGACTCGCCCCCTCCCCCAGTGCAGGCCCCAGTAGTAGAAGCAGGTGGGGGCGGCAGCCGTACCTGCCTGGGTAGTGAAAGGGAAGGAGGCAGTCAGAGCCAGGGAACTCTCCTGGCGCCCCTGAGGACAGCGAGGCCGGACCTGAGCGGCTGGACTGCCGAGTATTGGCGACCTAGGCGCCACGTTGGCTTGTGAAGGGATCCGGGTGACTTGGTGCCAGATCTGGCTTGTGAATCCAGGGAGGTGCATCGGGTGAGAGGGAGGCCTGGGACAGGATGTGGGGTTGTGGGTTCCAGGAGAAAAATCCAGCAGGGGTTCCTTTGGGAGGCATCACTGCTCCTAAGGGTATAGAGCAGAGTTCTGAGGGGCAACCGAAAGAAAGCCTGTGTTTGGTTCCTTACTAACTCTTGCTTCAAGGCGCATGAAAATTTGTTTTTTCCTGATTATATGAATGAACCTAGAGCTTCCAGAAGGGGCAGGTATGACCACCCCAGCACAGTCTTGTGCTCTCAGCCTGGGGCCTGGCCATGCGCCTGCTCTCCACTCCTGTGTCCCGCTGGTCCTGCCCTGCTCGCCCCACCCTCCTGCACCCCATGTTCACTTGTCTTCTCTCCTACTTGCCAAGTCTGGCTCAGTCCAGCCAGCGCTCAGCAAGCCTGTGTGCTTACGCATCACAGCACACCTGTGCACATGCACACTCACTCTTGCAATTTCTGGCACCTATACTTTCTTGGACAGCTTACTTGCTCAGTATTTGTCTGATCATTTGAAAGGTCTTCATAATTTTGTTGTCCTTTCCAGCTGTTTTCGCCTTTCTTCCTTTAGACTAGGAAATTGTTTTAATATAACTCCTTTTCTTCCTCGTCCTTGTGGCTACTGACCTTCCTGCCTTCCCTCAACCTTGTGTGCACTGGGACCCCTGGTGTGGCCGGTGGAGCTTGTGAAAGGGGGGGCGGTGCTGTAAAGCAGTTGGGCAGGACAGGGGAGATGAGCTCAAACCCTTTTCTTGGGAATTGCACTGGTGATCTGCACTGGCCCTGCGAGTTACTGCACCCTCTGCTTTTCTTCCCAGCAGTGGTAACTGAGAAATCCCTTCCAAGGGTCCCTTGAGGGAAGTAGGACGCAAACCTCCATGTCAGTCTGTGGTACAACCTTGCCTTCCTCCTTGAGACCTTGAGGAGGGCTTTTTCTTCCTAAATCTCAATCCAGACCCTCGCCAGCCCAAGGGCTGCTGTGAGAAGTCGAAGAAATGGAGTGGCAGTGCATTGCCAGTGACTTTGTGGGAATGCAGAAGCAATTCAGTAGCCTACTATTGATTGCTGACTATGTGCCAGACACCAGACTAGGCACTTTCTGCTTGTCTATCTTATTTATTTATTTATTTATTTATTTATTTATTTATTTATTTTTGAGGCAAGTTCTTACTACATAGTACAGGCTGGCGTTAAGTTTACTGTGTAGCCCGGCCTTGGTGTGGAGCTCCTGGCGATCTTGCCTCGGCCTCCCCAGTGCTGGGATCACAACTGTGCCATCATGCTCAAAATGTCCTTTTTTTTATATGGAAGAGACTTCTCATGCCTTAGAAGCTGCTGAAATTGAAACATTAACTCACCTAAAGCAACTGAATTCTGAACTGGGGTCAGAAGATGTCACATGAGATAAGGGACAGTTTAAACTGGGTGAAATGGGTCCCAGAGGAAATCAAAAGGAGAGTTTTCTAAACTGAATTTAAAGGAATGAATAGATGTGCCTGGCAGGATGGCTCAGTGATCTAAAGCGCCTGCTTAGGAAAGATTAGGCAGCTGCAGGGACTGCTGTTCAATCCCCGGCACCACATTCTGCGCCAGCCCTGCCCTCAGGGCAGGCTGAGCCGGCCATAAAAATAAATAAACAAACAAAAGTTCTGAAACAAGAAAAAAAAAATAAATAAAAATTCTAAAAATAAATAAATAAATGAATGAATGAATAGAAGTTTGACAATTTAAGAAGAAAGAAAGGGCACTTTAAAGAGACTTGAGTATGAGAGTACAGAGTTTGAGAGAGCAAGTGGAGTCAGAGGACTACCAGTTTTGTGAGACAGTGAGAGGCGGTGCTCATTGGGAAGAGACAAACTAAACTGGGCATGGTGGCATGTGTGTCTTAATCACAGCATTCAGGAGGCTGAGGCAGGGGGATTCTGAGTTAGAGGTCAGGCTAGCCAATTTAGGAAGACTGTATTTCAAAAAGCAAAGAGCTGGGGACGTAACTCAGTGGCAGAGAGGTTACCTCATATGCTCAAGGCTCTAGGTTCAATCCTCAGTACCATCAAATGGTAGTGGGCCAACCCCGAAGCTGTGATGACAAACTCAGACTGATGTTGAACTGCTGGAGTTTGACTTGATCTTGAGCAAGTTATAGTACTTACCCCTGAGCTGGTTTGTTTGTTTGTTTGCTTGTCAGGTAGGCATAGTAGAATTTCATGCCTCATACGGTTGTTAGAATTAAAGGTAATATGCACATAGTGTTTAGAACACACCCTGATGCCTAGTGAGTAGTATTACTCAGTTATTACTGTAATGATTTTGAACAGTAGTTCCTCTACCCATCAGGATCACCCAGGGTTGTTTTAAAAAATATACTCTGTTCCTAGGTGTGGGAGTGCACACCTGTAATCTCAGCATCTTGGGAGGCTGAGACAGGAGGATCCTGAATTCAAAGCCAGCATAGGTACGGGGAACAAGTCTCAAAGAGCTGTGGCTGTGGCTCAATAGGAAGGCCGTGGGTTCAATCCCCAGTATCATTCTGAAAAGAAAAAACTAACAATAAAGCCCACATTTAGAGATTCTGCCTGCCTAAAGTAACTGCAGTTCTGAGCTGAGGTTCACAGGTGGGGAGCTTAGTGAGGTGGGTGCCCTGCTCCCAGCCCTCATGGTCATAGGTGGGATTAGGTGTGTCACCCAGGTGCATTTGACCTTCAGGGCAGCAGATTTTGAAAAGGCTGAAGATGCAGCCCTGCAGAAGAAACCCTACAGTGTGGTTGGGTGGACGTGGACTGAGATTCTGCAAGAGGCAGCTTGGAGGTGGTTAGGTATCCTTACCTCCTCTCCTGAGCTCTGGCCATCAGCCAAGCTGCTTTCTTCCCCTTTTGCCTCCAAGGTCCTGCTGCACCAGGTCTCTGAGACTGCTGGGTCTGGGAACTCTGGTTTTAGCTCTTTGGTGGTGTTTCAGCTACTGTGTCTGATGTAGTCACAGCTTTTCCAGATGTAGCCACAGGAGCTGCCCATGGGCTGTCCCAAACCCAACAGTTCCAGATTCCATTGGCTCTGTTTCTCTTGCCCAGCCTGATTTGAGGCCTGGAAGATGATGGAAGCCTCGCTAGGGGTCAGCGCTGGTGGGTGCCTATGGCTTCCTCGCTTGATCTAGGTGTTGGCTGTTGACTGAACAAACCCCTTGTGAGACCTTGCTGGGCCCACCACTGTGTCCTATACCATCAAGGCCTTTCTGAGAGCAAGCAGCTTTCTCGTTGGCCTTGTGAGTGTCACTGCCAGCGCTGTTCTGGTTGTCCTGACTGTATTGGGTCTTGTCCACATATGAATGTGGAGCAGTGATGGCATACTTACTAGAGCTTTCAGTGATAACAGCCTGCTGCAGCATGTGTGCCATAGGCTACCACTGTGATTCTAGGGGCCACTATTTTTTTTTTTTTTTCTTTTTGAGACAGGGTCTTGCTATGCAGTTCAGGCTGGCCTTGAGCTCACTTTTGTAGCCCAGGCTGGTCTCAAACTCGCACCAGTCCTCCTGCATCAGCCTCCCGAGTGCTGGGATTATAGGCGTGCGCCACCACGCCCGGCTGTAGGGGCCACTATTAATGACCTGAACGTGACTTGATTACTCACGTAGGTTGTCTGGGGGAGCCATTTACCTTTGTGTGTGTGTGTGTGGAACTGGGGATTGAACTCAGGCCCTTGCGCTTGCCAGACAAGTGTTTATTCTACTGAGCTATCTCCCCAGCCCCTGTGTGGGGAGGGATTTAATCTTGCACTGGGTGTTCCAGTGAGCTGTTCTGGCTGTTCCAAATGCCTGCCCTGGTGCTGCTGTGTGCCTCCAGGTTTTACTAAGCTCAAGGTCTTGGATGTGTTTAGTTTGCTCCAGGACCAGCCTCTTAACCACTTGTGCACGCTTCTTTTCAGGTGTGACTCCTGCTCTGTCTAGGGCCTGGCCTAGTTTGCAAGCACAAGGCCCAGTGTGTATGTTGTTGCACCAATGCCTGGTGACTTGGAACTCCTTTCCTGTTGTCTGCCTTGGAGTTCCTGAGCAGCAGTAGGGCTGGTGACCTTAGTTAGGCACTGGAGGCATGTGGGTGCTCCAGACAAATGGGCCTTTGAGTTTAGCTGGTTTGTCTAGCCAGACCCGCCTGGCAGCTTACATGCTAGGAGCAGCAGCCACTGGGAATGTTGTGGAGAAACACAGCGGGCTAGGAGAGGAAAGTGTGTGGGCACCTTGAGCCCAGGGCTGCTGTTCTGGTGTGGGTGGATCTGTGGAAGCAAGGTTGGTGAGTGTAGTGCCCAACGGTGGAGGCCAGTGCTGGAGGAGATCTGCCTGAAGCGAAGGAGACTCCCAGGTATGCAGGCTGTTCTGTGGTGTTAGTCCAGATGGACCTGCAGAGTACCCCAGGCCCACAGCCTCTGTGTTTCCTGTAAGTGTTCTGGGAGAAGGCAAGGTGCAGGGTTGTGGGGAAAAGTTTGCTATGCCAATATGAGTGAGACCCAGGAGAAGCACACCACAGGGTGCACTAGGATGTAAGTGTGAATAGGTACACGCTGATGGGGACTCAGCAGTAGCTCTAGAAGGAAGGAATGGGCTCTGGCTCTGTCCATGCCAGCCCAGGAGGCGTCCAGGGGCACACTTTCATTTTAAAAATTATAGAGAAGCAGAAAGTCAAAAATAAATGTTGCTGCTGAAGCTTCCTTGAAGAGTGGCATGTATGCTGGAGTGTGTTCCTGCAGGCAGGGCTGTTTTCTGTGAACTCACTCATGCTCATGTACTCATTCCACTTGTACTGCCTGCATACCTACTGTGTGCTGGGCTCTGTTGGGCAGCAGTGGCTTAGGATATTACTGAGCTTCAGGGGTGACTCAGGAATTGTATAGGATCATAAATAATCGCATTGGTGGCCAAAGTTCCAAGCCAGGTCTAGACATGTAGGCTCTGATGTCATTAAAGGCATGCCTCAGAAAGTGCCATTGGTTACGTGATCTGCTGTGTAATCCACCAGAAGAACCATGAGTAGCCCATTCCCAGCAGTGGCATAAAACATGGGCAAGACTGGAAGACAGGAAACAGATTGGCACCTTTGTTTTTTTTTTTTAAACCTTTGTTTGTTTATTCACTCATTTTTATGGCCGGCTCAGCCCGCCTAGAGGGCAGGGCTGGCGCAGCATGTGGTGCCGGGGATCGAACCGCGGTCCCTGAAGCCGCCCAAGCTTTCCCAAGCAGGCGCTTTAGACCACTGAGCCATCCCGCCAGGCCCCCAGATTGGCACCTTTGAAAGTCAGAAAAGAAAGTTCTCGTCTCCTGCTGGTAGGAGGAGGGCAGGGTGGACAGGGCTATAGAAGTGGTGGGGCAACTGCTTGGCTCCAGCACGATTCTAAGGAATTTGGATACACATTACATCCTGATAATTTGGGGTTTCTTTGTTTTAAGACAGGTCTCACTATGTGGTCCAGGCTGGCCAGGAAATTACAGCACTTCTCCTGCCCCAGCCTCCCAAGTGCTTGGGTTCTAGGCATGTGACACTATGCCTGGCATTCTTAAAATTTGGACACAAATTCAAAGACCATTTGAGGGTCTTTGTTCCTATTGCTCGAATATGTACAGAAAACTGGAACAGAATGAGTGCCCAAAGGACTTAGAGTGAGTGCTCAGGGAGTCAAACGCATGAGAGAGAGGAACATAAAAACCTGAACGTTTTTACTAAATGAGGATCATCATACATCAGTAGTTCAGTTTGTTCCCTCTAAATCCACAACACATTATGAATGTGTGTGCCCATACACATGCCACTGCGATGAAATTTCTTGACGTTATCCTTTCCTCCCATCCAGGAAGGAGCAGCGGCCCCAGTGCCCTGCCCACAGTGCTGATTATCCAGCAGGAGTGACGGGTGTGAGCAAGCGAGGACCTGGTGAGTGTGCCCCAAGCGTGGGCAGGAGAAGGAGCAGAGTCCTGTAGGCTAGCTGAGCAGCGTGAATTTTGATATGAGGCCTACAGGAAGCTATGGAGGGGTTGTCTCCAGGGCTCTGCCCTGTGCAGGGTATGTGTAGCCAAGAGTTGGCAGAGGCCTGAACCCCAAAGGCAGGGAGGACAGTGAAGAGAATGGATTCGAGGGCTAACAGGAGAATAGACAAGATACGGTGAAGGGTTGGCTGTGTGACATGCCTGGGAGGCATTCAGGAGTTTCTGGCTGGAGTAGGGGACAAGGTAGATGGGGAGGATACACAGTTCATCAGCTGCCATGGTTGTGAGTTAGGCTTCTGGGTGAAGTCCTGCGCCTTGCACTGGAATCTATGTAAACACTTCCTGTTAACTGGAGATTGTAATAGAAGGAGCAGGGTCCTTCCTCATCTCTTGGAGGCCACCTTCTTGCTGTGAGAAGTACAGACAGGTGAAGTTGTGGGGGGTGAGGCTGGGGAGTGGGTTTGGAGTAACACGGTAGACCTTATATATCAGGCTAAACCAACTCTGGACTTTTTCCTCAGGGTGATTTGGTGGCATTGAAAGTTCTAAGGAGGGGCTGGGGAGATAGCTCTGTGGCGCAAGTGCCTGCCTGGCAAGTGCAAAGTCATGAGTTTGAACCCTGGTCCCGCCAAAAAAAAAAAAAAAAGAAAGAAAGTTCCAAGCAGGGTTGGGCATGGTGTGCACCCCTGTAATCCCAGAACTAGAGGCCTGAGGCAGGAGGATCACCATGAGTTTGAGGCCAGCATAGGCTATATAGTGAGTTCAAAGCCAGCCTGAACTACGAAGTGAGACCCTATCTCAAAAAAAAGAAAAAGTTCTAAGCAAAGAAGCACCGCTTGTGCATGCACCTATCCATTTGCCATTCGTCTGTTCATTTGTGGCATATACTTCTTGTGGGATAAGGCAACAAATAGTGTGTGACAGACATAATCACATTTGTGTTTTTATGAGCTAAAAGCTGCCATTGGTTTGTGTGCAGGATGGGTTGGAAGGAAGCAGCCAGAGGCAGGAAGAGGCTGGAGGTGGTTAGGATGGAGGCAGGGTAGCTTAGAATGTATAGACAAATTATGCGGGATGGGCAACGGAGCTTGTGCTGAGGACTTGCTCCCTGGGTCGGCTGAGTTGATGGTGTTATCGTTGAGCCTGCAGCTCTGGAGGAAAACAGTGCTCAAGGGGGATGAGTTCTGTTGGGCCATCCTGAACTGGGGGCTTAGGGGGTCCATTCATGCCTTGAAGGCAGAGCCTGTGCCTCTTGGTCATCACCCTGCCCACTGACCAGGGCCGCATAGGTGGCTGAATGAAGAAAGCTGTGCCAGGCGGGGATGGGGCTGAGCAACTCAGGAAGTAGCAGCCTTGGATGTATGTTCTTGGTTTGGGGGTTATGTCAAGGGTGCCACAGGAAGGGCCTTAGCACAGGAAAGGCTGAATGGAGAGAAGGGTTATAAGGATACCATGTCCTGTCCATCTTCCAGTGATGGGTCTGACCTGTCTGAAAGCCCAGTTTCACCAGATCCTGGAAGGGAAGCCCCTGTCCTCTAGGGAAGCCACTTGCTGATGGCAGTGTGGAGAGGTAAAGAGATGTTCTGTAGGTCCTCAGTTCTCGAGGCTGAGCTGGTTTGGAGGCTGAGGTCTGAGGCCTGGGAAATAGCTAGTACAAGTTCAACTGTGTGTAGTGATGCACACCTATAATCCTAACCCTCTGGGAGGCTGAGGCAGCAGAGTCACAAGTTCAAGCCCAGCTGGGGGGACTGGGGAGATAGCTCAGCAGCATAAGTACTTACCTGGCCAGCTCAAGGTCCCAAGTTCAATTTCCAGTACCACACAAAATAAATAAATAAATAAAAATAAAATGAAAAGCAGGAATATAGATGAATGTGAAAGCCCCAATTCTCCATACCACCAAAAAAAAAAAAGTAGTAGAAGAAGAAGTCACTCACTACCAGGTTGAGGCTACCTTGGGTCCAGAGCTCAGGGCTCCTAGGGAACTGTTCTGTTCTGGGGCAGGGATCAGGTTAAGCCTTAGGCTGAATTGGCAAAACTGCATGCTATCTACCTTTTTTTTTTCAGTACAAGGGATTGAACTCAGGACCCTGTGTTTGCCAGGCAAGTGCTTATCCTACTGAGCTATCTCCCTGGCCCCAGGTGCATGCCATCTATATCAGAGTGTCTCAATTTCCCTGCTCTCCACACATTGGAGCAGATAATTCTTTGTTGTAGGTGCTTAACTGTTACCATACGATGTCTAGCAGCTGCCCAGGTTTCTTTCCACTAGATGCCAGTAACAACACTGGTCTTGTTTGTTTTATTTTTGAGTCAGGGATTCCTGGCCTTGAACTCAGGAAATTCTCCTGCCTCAGCCCCCCAAGCTGAGGTGCTAGCACACTTAGCTCCAGCTCCACTGCCAGCCCCAGCCCATTTTGACAGTCAGAAACATCTTCAGACATTGCCTAATATCCATGGTAGGCAGTCCTACTGTGGCTTGGTAACCACTGGCCTGCATTGCTGCTGCTGCCACCTTGCTATGTTGTACAGACTTTTAAAGACTGGTCAGTCACTTGGGGAAGGTTAATGATGGGTCGATAGAGCTGGGTGCTATGGGTAAGAGAGCGGCTGGGCTTAAGAAGGGAACAGGACATGCAGAGACCAAGAGCAGTAGAGTTAGTGAGCACTGATATCTGGGGGCTTCACGGGAAGGGCCTACAGTCTCTGACCTTCTGATGGCTGGGAGGGGCTCAGTGCAGATGGGGGAGCCCCACAGCAACCAGAGGGAGGGGCTAATCAGGGCTGTGCTCACAGATTGGACCCCCCTGCTTAGCAAGAAACGGCAGTCTAGGGCAATTCCTGCCAGCTCCTCCTTCTCTGGGGCAGGGGTCATGGGTAAGGCTGATTTATTTCTCTTATAATCCAGTGGTTTGGTGAAAGTTGGAAACATGTTGCTTTTCCCTTCCCAAGTGTACAAGGCCTATTACCGCCTCCGTGGCTGGTGCTGCAGTACCACGCGGTGAACTGTCCAGGACATGACAAAAGGGCTCGGTTAGCTACCCTCCGCCGCCGCTGCTGCCACTGGTTAGAAGATGAACAGCTTCCACATCTGCCTGGATGGCGAGCTTGCCTCCTTGCCCAAGCCTGGCCTCTCCCCTTGGCTGGCTGCTGCGTAGGGCCCTGGATCCCCCTCCTTTCTACCTGTGTCCATTTCTGGGTACCAGCCATCAAGGACCAGTGTCTTTTTTTATTTTTTTTTTTATCTTTTTGAGACAGGGTCTCGCTATGCAGTTGAGGCTGGTCCTGAGCTCACTTTTGTAGCCCAGGCTGGTCTCGAACTCGTACCAATCCTCCTGCCTCAGCCTCCCGAGTGCTGGGATTACAGGCGTGAGCCACCACGCGTGGCAAGGACCAGTGTCTTGTCCTGGAAAAGAAGGTGGGGAGGCTGTGAACAGGTGGTATTTGGAGACTAATTAATATTTGTGAATAATAACTCATGCCCAAGAGAAATAAATCAATCTGTTTGCATATTCATGAGGAGGCCTTGGGAATTATCCCAGCTGTTCTCCAGCCAGGATCCCTCTGTCCTGGTGCTCCCTGGCTCCTCAGGTCCCTCAGGGACTGGCAGGAGTGGGGTGGTTAGAAGAGACCATGTGGAGGTGGCATAGCCTCTGTGTAGCCTGCATTCTCTGTGTTTGTACAGGAGTCCTATGGCTCCCTGTACTGCCTGCTTTCTCCTCTTCGCTCACAGCAGCGATGCCTGGGCCCTTTGGTTCACAAATCAGTACTCTCCAAAAGTGTTTGGGGGCCAGACAACAAACCAGATTGGTTGGCAGGTTTTCTTTTGCTACTAAGGATGTTATAAAAGAACAACTACTATCTGCTATAGCCATCGTTGAATACAAGAAAAGACATTTTAGTACCATGGATAAAATTTGAGGATAAAGGACAGTTCTTCCTAAGACAGGGCAGTTGGCAGCTTCACACAGATCTAGCAAAGGGAAAAAGATGTATTAGAACCATTCTGAATGTCAAAAGATTACATTCAGTTACATTCTATAGCATAAGACGTGTAATTGTTTTGCTGCCCAAGTGTGTCAGTGTGGTAGAACTGATGATCTGCAGTGCAGTTCTGGGATTCCAAGTGGAGCTCGAGTGTCCAAGTGTTAGGGCTATTTATTTATTTATTTATTGGAGGCAGTACTGGGGACTCAAGCTACAGTCCCCTGGTGCATTTCAGGCAAGCATTCTTGCCACTCAGCTACATCCCCCACTTCACAGAATCGAGATGACTTTCTAAAGGTAGATCAGCTTTTTTGTTTTTTTAAGTTCCCTTCCTTCCTTTCTTCTTTCCTACGTAGTGTATTTGGTACAGGGTCTCACTACGTAGCTCAGACTCCTAGTGATCCTTCTGTTTTCAGTCTCCCCAGCACTGGGATTACAGACCTGCATCACCACACCCGGCCTCTGGCTCAGTGCACCTAAGGGTGGGGCCAGCGCGGGGATCAAACCTGGTCCCCGCGCTTGCCTAAGCAAGCACATAGTCTGCTGAGCTATCTCATTGGCTCATGTTTTTAAATTTTATTGGTACTTTTTTTTTTTTTTTTTTTCCCCAAGACAAAGTCTCCCTGTATAGTTCAGGCTGCCCCAAAACTTACTTTGTAGCCCAGGCTGGCCTCAACTTGCAACAGTCCTCCTGCCTTAGCTTCCTGAGTGCTAGGATTATAGGTATATGTCATCATGCCTATTATTGGTAAGATAGACAGATAGATAGATAGATAGATAGATAGATAGATAGATAGATAGATAGGTAAAGTTTCATCATAGAAGTTTATACCTGTACATCATAACCTTGTTTTTTTAATTTTATTTTTTTAACAGGGTCACTTTGTAGTTCAGGCTAGCCTTGAACTCACTATGATCCTTCTGCCTCAGGCTCCCTGAGTACTGGGATTACAGATGTGGGCCGCCATGTCTGGCACCCTTTTTAGTTTTTATTTTATTTTATTTTATTTATTTGTGGTACTGGGGATTGAACTCAAGACCCTCCCTTTTTTTTTCTTTTTTCTCACCTTTGTGTGTGTGTGTGTGTGTGTGTGTGTGTGTGTGTGTGTGTGTGACCAGGGTTTAAATTCATGACCTTGCACTTGCCAGGTAGGTGCTTGTGCCATGGAGCTATCTTCCCAGCCCCTTTTCTTTTTATTTATTTATTTTTAATTTTTAAAATCTATTTCATTATTTTTTTTTCCTTGTTTCAGAACTTTTGTTTGTTTGTTTATTTATTTTTATGGCTGGCTCAGCCTGCCCTGAGGGCAGGGCTGGCGCAGCATGTGGTGCTCGGGATCAAACCGCGGTCCCTGAAGCCGCCCAAGCTTTCCTAAGCAGGTGCTTTAGACCACTGAACCATCCTGCCGCCCACCCTTTTCTTTTTATTTTGAAACAAAATCTCATTGTTTGGATTTTTCTTGAACTTGAGACCCTCCTGCCTCAGCCTCTCAAGTTACGAAGATCCCAGGAAGGTGCCACTATGCCTGCTAGGATCTTGCTTTTGTTTGAGGCATTGAAAGCCAAGATGAGTAGTCGTGCTGGTGGAGCATGTGCCCTGTTCTGAGCACCGCTAGGTTCTCCACATCCCCGCAAGGCTAGCTGTAGTCCTGCCACTCTGTCACCTCCTCCCCACCTATAATCCTGAAGGGCACATGGACAAGGTGAAGATCTGGCCCTGAGGCCTGGTCTGGGGATGAAAGGCTGCCCCCTCTGCTCTCTGCTGCCATGGGAGGCCGTGGAACTGGCCTTATATCCATGGACCACTGGGAGAGACTTTCTGGAAAGAAAATGTCTGTTTTCAACTTCAGCTTTTGTCTGTCCTTTGTGTATCCAGATAGTGTTCTAAGCACCCCAACCCAGATGCACAAGGAGTCTTGGTGTCCCCAAGCCAGGCCACTTGTCTTGGCCACATTGTGGGTAGGGCTGCCAAAGAACCAGTTCTCTGACCCCATAGTTGGAATCTCACCCAAGGTTATTCACATGGATGTCTGCTCTGAGAATGATAGCCCCTCGGCGGCTGTGCTAGGGGGCCTCACACAGCTTCACTGTGGGAACCAGACTGGACCCCCACCCCCACCCCCAGTGTCTGCAGTGGAGTGTCATGCCTCTGCTCTCCTTGTGACAGTGGAGCTGTGAATTTCAGTCCCAGAATGCCCTCAGCGGCCAGCTGTATATCCCCAGATGTCTGAACCCTCTGTGTGCATGCACACGATATCTGGACCAGACAGCTACACTTCCCTGATGTCTGCACCTGGGCTTTACAGTGCTGTGATTACTGGACTAAGGCAGCTACAGGGGATTAAGTCCCTGTGATAATGGTACTGGGGAGTTCCATCCCATGGCGACAGGTCTGTGCATTCATACTTTGTAGTATCTGTTCTGTCTAGCTTTGTCCCTTTATGTCTGCACCAGGGAAACTTGCCCCCCATGGTACTAGTGCTGGAGGGTACGGCCCCGGTGGTGTCTGCAGTGAGGGCTACATGCCTGGAATAATTGAGTCTGGGAGTTAACCTCTGCGGCTTTTGTGTTATTACATCCCATGATGCCTGTCTTGGGCACTCTCCACCTGTTCTCTGGTGTGACACATCACTGAGTTGTCAGCTTGTGGCATCTGGGCCACAGCTCCAGGATGGTCACATCAGGGAACCATGCTTGCATGAACAGGCAGTGACACCTGATGATGCTGGGAAGTTGGATTCTGGTGCTGGCTGCACTGTGTCCTGCAGTGTTGTGATGACCAAGCCCAGATGGAGCCTTGGTGAGAATGCAACCCACCACCACCACCTGACTGTGCAGGGAATGAACTACTGTGGTCTCAGCCACCAAATTCTGTGACCACAAAGCTGACCCACTGGCTAGGTGTACGTGGGGCTGGGTGCCTACACGCACCTTCAGCTTTATGCAGCTCCTGTTCTAGAGTTTTGGTGCAATCCTGAGACAGTGCCTATCTGTCTACACACATTTGCCTTTTGTGTGTGGCTCCTACCTTGCTCCTAGGCCTGCCTGTTCTATCTAGCACCTTAGTTTATCTACTGCTCTCTCTGACCCTGTGACTTCAGACTGTCGAAAAGCCAAAACCATCTTTGATCCCTGTTGCTCTTGTTCACCTGCCCTGTCATCTTGCAAGTTTCACAACATTATGGGTTACCACGTACCTGGCTCTAACCAGAACTCCCTCACCAGAGTCCCTGAGGGACACTAGGGCACCCCAAGGAGTTTTCAGAGTCACACACTGTCTGGTTATGCCCTGTTGCCTTTCCAGAGCCTTAGTGAGGGACTGACCATATTCCAACACTCTGCCCAGAGCAAGAAGGGAGCAGACTTGATGGGTACTGCTGCAGTTTGCCTGAAGTTCGCAGGCAGGGGCGGGAGGCCCTTCAGAGCTCAGTGCAGAGGCTGAGGAGTGGCAATTGTGTGTCTGAGTGAGTGTGCAGGTTGCCTTCAAGGAAGACTTTGTGCAGGTGCCCGCAGAGTGGTGCGGGTGCACAGGTGAAGAGGCTGTGAGCAGTGGCCTGGAGCTCTCAGCCCACCCATCAAAACACTGATTCTCTCCTCCCCACCCTCATCTGCTTTGGGCTTTCAGGGAAAGGGAAGAAAAGGCATGAAGGTAGACTCCTAGTAAGGGTCTAACACCTCCGTTCCCGGCCTCTAAAGCCTCCCTGTGGTTTCTCTATGGAGTGGGGAGGTGCCATGGGAATTGGGTAGGATGAGGGTGGCCAGGTGGGGCAGCTGCAACTTGTCAAGTGCAGTCCTGGCGAGCCCTGACTGGTTGTGGCTTTGGCTGCAAGCCTCTGATACCTGGAGCCAACTGCTGCTAACAAGCGTGTGTTGTGGGGTTGTGCTCAGCAGGTGGGGGTCTGGCCTCTTACTTCCTGCTTCTCCCCTGCTGGGAAGAGACCTGGCAGTAAGCTGCCCCTAGAGACTTCAGAGTCTGGGCTTTGTGGGTCGGCCTAGCTGCTCGCAGCTCCTTGTCTCTGTCTTGTCTTGATGAGTCTCTGTTCTCACCTGGATGAGTTGGAAGCTCAAGATCTGGGGTGGAACATCCCTGTACATCTCAGTCTCAGTGACTGGGTTATTATCCTTGTCAGCATCAGGATTCAGTGAAGAATGCTTGGGTGTCACTGTATAGGCCAAGGGAGGTCTGTGGGGGCAGAAGGCCTTGGGTACACGTCAGCTAACTGGCTCTACCTTTCTTTCCATTACAGGTGGATTGTCCTGGGCTAGCTGTGGAGCTTAGAGCCCTGGATGGCCCTGGAGCTAGCCCTGGGGAGGATGATGATGCCCCTTGTGCCTGCCCTTGTGATGCTCGGTTTGGTGGCAGGTGCCCATGGCGACAGTAAGTCTGACCTCTCAAAGTCTGCCATCTCCCAGGCTGAAAGGTGACATTCTCCCTAGGTCTCTGGCATTGGACAGAACCAGCTATTAGTAAGGGAAATAGGATGGCCAACCTAGCCCTCTAGAGAGAATCTGCTTAGAGCTGCCTGGCCCAGCTGCTTCTCAGGAGCGTCCTGCAGAGTGCTAGTGTGTTTTCAGGCACAGCAGGGGAGGGTGTGTGTCTAAGCATGATCCTGTTTTATGGGGCTGGGATGAGACATGTCCTGGATTCATATGCTGCATGGTGATCTGTGTCTGGAGAGCAGTGTGGGAGTAGGGGGCAGCACTCAGGAAATGTGTACTATGCCATGGGTGTACACAGGTCCTAAGAGAGCTCAGAAGCCAGAGCTGCCCGTAGCTCTCCTCCTGGGCCAGTCCCTGAGGGTGCAGGTGGAGAGACCCGCTCTTCTTCCCTTTTGACTTGAAACCTTTAAGACAAAAGGGCATCCCTCTCCGCTGGCCCTTCATCCCTGGAAACTAGAAGATGGTGCTGAACTCTAGCACCTCGTGTGTGTGTGTGTGTGTGTGTGTGTGTGTGTGTGTGTGTGTGTGTGTGTGTGTAGATGTGGCTGGAATCTGCCCCCTATGCAGGTCTAACTCTGAACTTTGGTCCCTTTCCTGCTGCCGCCCTTCCCCCGCCTGGCACTACAGACTGGCCGCAGCCGCCCTGTCACCATGGTTACCTGTGCTTGGTTACTGGTGGGAGGCGGAGCACTGGGCAGGCTTAGCCAATCTGCAGGCTTGGGGGGAGGGGCAAGGTCGGAGCAGAGATCCCTGGGGGAAGGGACTGTTCCTGGTTCCTCTGGACTTCTGAGGCTGTTTTGGCCAAGCCAAGGGTCAGCCTTTACGTCAGTGGGCCATAAGGTCTCCCCACCCCCTCCAAGTCTCCGGACCCATATCGTTTCCCCTTGCCCCACTGAGGGCTCTTTCTCATAATGGCTCATGAGTTATTCAGCAACCAGTCTTGGAGAGGCAGCACTGGCACCCTGCCCTTTGTCCTCAGGAGGCTGGGCCTTGGGTGGGGCTCGAAGGGCATGGGTTAGGGCAGACTGTTCCTTCCCTGAGGTGAGGGTGAGGGTGAAGTGTAAGGGGAGGTCCAGGTCCAGGTGGAGAGGGTTCGACTAACAGAGCCAGCTAGGGTCTTGGCAGCAGAAGTCGGAGTAAATCGGGGAGAATCATGTGAAGTGGGGTGACTGCAGGCCCAGTTGGGCTGGTGGGAAAAAGCAAGTTGGAGAATTCATTGAGTGTGAGTGCTGCTGGCAGAAGTGAGGGCTCTTCTGGCTGTGGTCAGCAGCCCTTGGACATAGAAGCACTGCCCTACTCCCCCACCCCATCCAGACATCCTCGGAGCCTAAGAGCATGAGGGAGGATGCCTAGCTCAGTGCTAAGAAACTGCATCCTGGGTTGGTGATGTAGCTCAGCGGCACAGTGTCTGCGTGGCAAGTGCAGATTCTGAATTTGATTCTAGGTACCCCAACCCCCCCCAAAAAAGAAGAAAAAGAAACCACCCTGGGAGAACAACTGCCTTCCTTTTGCCTCAGACCAGCGCTCCCTAGGCTATACCCTCAGTCCCATCCCCCCCAGTGAGCAGCATTACCACCCACCTGGCTACCAAGTCAAACCTGGGCCTCCTTCCAGCTTCTTCTCTGTCTCTGTGTGTCTCTGTATCTGTTTCTCTCTCTCTCTCCCTCTCTCTCCCTCTCTCCTTCTCTCCCTCCTCTCATCCATCACCAAGGTCTTTTGTCTCTACCTTCCAAATATCTTTGGAATGCATCCATTTCTCCACTGCCTTCACCCAAGCCATCCTCTTAGTCCTTGCT
Organism: Myocastor coypus; assembly: GCA_004027025.1. Lineage (NCBI taxonomy): Eukaryota > Metazoa > Chordata > Mammalia > Rodentia > Myocastoridae > Myocastor > Myocastor coypus. The sequence goes on from PVJA010016014.1 coordinate 35,418, forward strand.
TGGGCTTCAGTCTCCTGATACATCATCTGCCTCCCATCTCTCCCCTAATCTGTTCTCCACTCTAAAGAGTCACACTGCAGAGCTGCAAAAGGAAGGCTATGTTGAGTTCATACTCCTTCATTCCTCTCCCCCGCCGCTTTTAGGGTCTTGACCATTCTCAGGTCAGGCATCATTGAGCCGCTGTCAACTTAGTCTTCATGGTCCCCTTCCCTCTGCACTCCCTCTAGCTACTCTTTTATATATATATATATATATATATATATATATACATATATATATATATATAATTTTATTACTTTTAATAAGAAACAATGAGACAGTTTCAGCACGCATTAGGACAGCCACAATAATTAATACAATGCATATTGTCATCTTCATAGTAGTACAGAGTACAAGATGCAGACATGATAACTGTTGTAGCTACTCTTGGTTGTTCGCCATCATGCGTCTAGACCTTTTTCATTTCTGTTTCCTGTTTGGAACCTTCTTTCCTACCTTTCCCCTGCTTTGTCCTGACTCCCCTTTGCTATCACTTCCAGGAGCCTGGGCTTTGCGTTCTTCTGTGCTTCTCTCCCATCCTGAGTGTGGCAGTCTGTCTGGATCCTCATTTCCTACCTGGACTGTGGGTCAGTTGAGAACTATAAGTTCAGGTGGTTGTCAGGCTCAAGGCCTGGAATGTGATGGGTGAATAAGAGAAGGGGTGGAGCAGCCCTGGACCACAGTAGGAGTTCTAGGGGCGGGGGCAATATACAAGATGGAAGTTTTTAAATCAAATTTCCAGGGCTCTCCTTGCTGGTTAAAAGACCAGAGCTCAGAGACAAGGGACTTGAAAATAGGAGCCAGCTGAAGCTGAAATTGGCCTTGGCCAAGGTGGGTTCAGTAGTGTGCCCTGGGCTCTCTCCAGGCAGAGAGCCATTGGACAGGACCCTGTGCTGGGGTTGTGGTGATCTAGCCCTGGGACTTAGGGTGTGCCTTATTGGCCTGCCTTACACTGCACTCACTTTTGGGTCTGCCCTCTACTGTGACCAGACTTGGGCTGGGCTTGAGACGTTTCCCACTAGGGGCAAGCAGCCAAACATGCACAGGACTACTGCAGAAGGCAGGGCAGGTGTCCTGAGAATTGACGACCTGAGCAGTGAAGCGCGGAGCGGACAAATGTATTTCTATAAGCCTCTTTTAACAAGACAAATGAATGGGTCCCTGGCCTCAGAGGGAGCAGAGGGGAGCAGGTGGAGAACCAGCTGCCAGGAGCTAACCCAAAGGCCCCCAATGCAAAGTCAGCGAGGCCGAAGACTTGGGTGTGCAACACATGTAAGGAGGGGTCCCCATTCAGTCAGCTCCACTAGCCCAGGCTCTGGCTTCTCAGGAGAGAAGGCTGGGGGTCCAGAGGTGATCCTGACATGAGATAGAGGTCATAGGCCTGCCATGGGCCTGGGGACAGACAGCTACAAAGTGGGTGCAGGCAGGTTAGGGCAGTGCTGGCACAAGTAATGACCTAAGCATCTTGGGTGGGATGGTACATATTTCTGGAAGAGGGGAACCCTGAAAAGTGAGTGGGCATTTGCTAATGGAGTATTGCTTAATGAGGGGAGTCTGGGAAGAAGAAATAGGAATGCCCCTGGACTTCTCTGAAGAGCCTTTAAGAAAGTCAGAATGAGAAACTGCAGACAGAAGCACAGAGCCCTGGACCAAATGTGAGTGGAGGCCAGGTTATGTCCCAAGTACTTGGGATCAGTAGACACTGGAGCCGAATGCCTAGGTAGCTAGAGGGGTGGGTAGTAGGTGTGAGCTGCAGATCCAGGGGTGAAAGGCCTGAAGAGCTAAGGGCCTGTCTGTTTCGTGGTTGCCCCTCCCCAGAACCTGTGATGCAGGAGCATGCCACAGCGCCTCCGTCCAGGTTCTGCAGTGCCCTCCCCTTTGTGCTCCTGGGTGGCGCTTCTACACCCTGCTCCTCAACTTTCAGCAGGACACTTTCTCTCCCTGGGCCTGTTTTCTTGTTGCACAACAGAGTTAATCACACCTTCCTGAAAGGTTAACTGAGGTCACCTGGCGCCTCCTAAGTGTTTCCTCTATTGGTGGCCAGGACCTCTTAGAACCAGGGTTGTCTCTGAGTAGGCTCCTGTGGTAGGGGTGGGGTTGAAGGACAGGACCAGGAGCACTCACTAGAACTTCCCCTGGCCTTGCCACTCCTCACCACTGTGTGTCTGCACTCTGCATCCTTGTGCTGTTTGTGTGCCTGCAAATACGTGTTCCTCAGGGATGGCACCAAATAGCAATCAGTCTCCCTGTGGAGGAGCCTTGCAGATACCCTGTCGGCTGTCCCTGGAGCCGGAGTCTTGGAACCTTTTGAGGGTATGCCTCCCTCATCCTAAGCTAGTTCCTTTCTAGGGTCACTTTCACCCAGGGGTCAGTGACCTGGGTGGGCTTGAGAATGTTAAGCTGCATAAGCCAATCAGGCTGGGTGGCAGCTGGGAGCTGGGACAGCTTCCTGGCATGTTCAGATGGCACCCTTTTGACCTAGTCTGAGAAGTTCTACTCAGATCTCCACTGAACACCTTGAGCTATGGGGCTGGCACAGGGCAGAGTGGTTAAAATGGCCTGGTTCTGCCCACCTGCCTGGGGACCATCTAGTTACTGGGATGTGATCCATCCTAGTATGGGAAGTTCAGCTGTGGGACACAGAGCAGCTTCCCAGAGTCTGATGAGGGCAAGTCATTTGCAGAAGCAAGGAGGTGCCCTGGACCTGGCAGGTCAAGGCTGGCCAGGATAGGACTGGCAAGTCCACGAGAGTCCAGGGTGTGTTCTCAGCATAGTGCTTAGTTCTTCCTCTTAAGTGCTTAAAAGATACTTGTCTGAAGAGAAAAAGTGGTATGGCTGGAAAGGCTAGCAGGAGCAAATTCAGGGCAAATGTTGAGCCTGGCTTTGCAGCTGAGGGGAAGAGTCCTGCTTATCTCCCCCAGAGATCTAGTGAGCCAAAGGGCCAGAAGGGAATCTGGGAAGAGAAGGGCTGGGGTTTGGCTCTGGGGTGTCATGGAGGGTATGTGGTGAGGAACAGGGCGAGGCCTGGCCAAGGGAGAAGCTCGCCTAGCTGCCTTGTGGCTGCACTGGATGGGACTCCTCTGCCCATCTGGCCTTGGGCAAGCTAGCCAGCAGGGCACTGGCTTCTATCCAGCTCCCAAGGGACGGAATAGTTCCACCTCCTCAGTGGCCAGGTCCTGGACACTGCTCAGCCTCCACACAGCTCCCAGGCCTTTCCCTCCTAGCTGCGGGTGACCCTGTCTGGCTCCCCCCCCCTCCTCTTCTCTTTGTTTGGCAGGGAGGTCCTGCCCCACCCCCGCCCCCAGCACCTCACAAGCCTTTCTGGTTCAGCAGGTTCCAGTCTCTAGTTTCGGGCTATAACACGTTGAGACAAGAGCTGGACACTGGAGTTGGTGGGGAGCTTCTGCCCAGGCATTTCAGCATGTGTGAGGGGCTGAAGTCACTAACCCTGTTCTTGTTTTCTGTTCTGCACTCTGCACTCTGTATGCCAGGAGCTGGGGCAGATACCTACCTGGGCTGGAGCAGGAAACAGGATAGGTCTGTGTTCTGTTGTATGTGGGAGATAGCTACTGAGCACTCACCTGAAATGTGGAAAACTAGCCTCACACATGTGCATAATAAACTGGAAGCAAAAGTTGCGACCTCACACGTGTATAAACTGACCAAGCTGTGGGAAGCAACAGGAGCCTGTACTAAAGAACTGAGCTAATGGGTAGTTTGAGCTGACAGGGGTCCTGGAGGGCTTTCTGGAGAGATAATGTTTAAGCTAAAGTGAGAAAGGTGCAGTGGGTAAAAGCGGTGGTCGGAGAGTTTTGCATTAGGAGTGACTTGCACAAAGCCCCCTAGGCCTAGGGAGTGGATTCTGGGGTTAAACCTGGCAGGGCTTTGTCTATCATTATAAGAGTTTACCTTTTTGTTTTATGAGAGCTGTGGGGAGCCTTCAGAGGGATTTGATCAGGCTGAGGCTGATGTCTAGGTTGCTTAGAGGTGAATAGAGGAGGTTGGGCTAGGGATGACTCCAGAGGCAAGGACTCTAGCTTATTAAACCTGCGGGTTTCTCATTAAGGGAACATGGATGGAGGTGGTGGCAGGGCAGATGAATAAGTGGGAGCTGCTGTCTGGAGGTCCCCAGGTGTAGGGGCACATGCCCCCTGTGGAATCAGAGGAGATACTTGTCTCTGCTCCTCTGGTAGGAGCAGCGGACAGGGCAAGCATTCCTCTCAGGCAGCTAGGGAGAGGACCAGGCAAGCAGGAGCTTTGGAGCTTTTGGGTCACCCTCATGCCCAGTCCCCAACAGCTTCTCCACTGCAGCCATCCTGCACCCTGACTGCCATTGCTCCCTGAGCCAGCTGACTTGCCCTACTGTACCCATATCACTAGGAATGGGTGGCCATAGGTGCCCATGAGTGGCTTAGGGCTTAGAATGTTGGCCAAACCCTGACTCCACCCCATATCACTCTGACTTGATGTGTGTGGAGGGGTGAGGTATGGGGATTGCATTTGCTAAATTGCCTGAGTTGGTCTTCAACTTGAATCTTCCTACTTCAGTGTCCCAGACTGCAGAAATTACAGGCATTGCATCATATGCTTGGCTTAAGTCTCCAGTTCTTAAACTTTCTAAGTTTCTCTTACTTCCCCTTCTCTGAAGTGGGACTAATATGTTCCTCATGGGCTTGTTGGCTGCCATTGCAGAATGTATTTAAACATCTTTCCAGGGCCCGGCAGGATGCTCAGTGGTCTAAAGTGCCTGCTTGGGAAAGCTTGGGCGGCTGCAGGGACCGTGGTTCGATCCCTGGCACCACATGCTGCACCAACCCTGCCCTAGGAGCGGGCTGAGCTGGCCATAAAAATGAGTGAATAAACAAAGGTTCTGAAACAAGAAAAAAATAAATAAATAAAATTTTAAAATTCTTAAAAAAAAAAAAATATTTCCAAAAAAATTCACACACACACAATCATAATCACAATCCTTTCTTCCAGCTGCATCCGGTCTCCCTTACAGTCACCCATGCTTGCTCTTTTGTGTTCACCTCCACTCCTCTTTGGCCTGACTTTAGTGGCCCTGCTCTTAACAAGGCCTGTTCAATGCCAGCTGTTACTGTTTATTTTTGCAGCGCTAGGGATTGAAGGTAGAGGTGTGTGCATGGTAGACAAGTTGTGCCAGGTCTCTTGGACTTTTTTTTTTTGTTGTTTCAGAACTTTTGTTTGTTTATTTTTATGGCCAGCTCAACCTGCCCTGAGGGCAGGGCTGGCACAGCATGTGGTGCCAGGGATCGAACCGCAGTCCCTGAAGCTGTCCAAGCTTTCCTAAGCAGGCGCTTTAGACTACTGAGCCATCCTGCTGGGCCCCCAGGTCTTTTAGACTTTGGCGGGGCTCAATTCAAGTCCCACATGTGCTGCTTATTGGCTATGTAGTTCTGGGCAAGAAACTAGACTTCTCTGAGTATGTAAATTGGAGCTCTGCTAAGGATGAAAGACTAGAATGAGATAGAAGCACCTGATATGGAGTGGCTGCTTAGTGAGACTCTTTCTCTGCCACCATCCAAGCCAGGCATGGCTTATGGGCACAGAGCAGATGGTCCCATGGCATTAGCCCTTCTTGTAGCTATTCATTGGCTGATTAACAGGAAATAGATCTGCTATCCAGATGAATGAGCCATCACCACATCTTTTTTTTTGGTCTTTTTTGAGACAGGGTCTTGCTATGCAGTTGAGGCTGGTCCTGAGCTCACTTTTGTAGCCCAGGCTGGTCTCGAACTCGCACCAATCCTCCTGCCTCAGCCTCCCGAGTGCTGGGATTACAGGCATGGGCCACCACGCCTGGCTTCATCACCACATCTTAATAAGCCAGGTTTCTCTGTCTTTGAACCCTGGATATTGGGTTAGGTACTGTGCTCTAGCCCAGGTGTGTGTAGCAGGACAATGGGTGTGGCAGCCCCTTCCTCTCTCACTCTTCCCTGCCTCCTGGAGGAGGAACTCAGGGAGCCTTGCACTCTGTCAGAATGCAGTAACCAAGCAGTGGGGCAGGGGTAGAGAGAGGCAGATTACAGGAAAGTATTTACCTGAGAAGACATCCAGAGATATCCAGGAGCTAGAAAGTCCAAGCTTCTGGGGCTGTTGGTGGGGGGGTTGGGCATGAGGGGAGTCTCTGTTTCTGACTTGAGCCCCGGGGTTAGTGGAAGTGCTCTTACCCAGATGAAGAGCAAGGCGGGAGGTAGGCTCTGGGGGGTGAGGCTCATTCTGGAGGACAGCTCTCTGACACCCTTTGTCTTGGAGCATGGAGTAATGGCAGTGATGGGCAATGGAGACAGGAACTCCAGACTTAGACCCTGGGGTTGAGACTGCTGTGTTACTTAGTAGCTGTGTCATGTTAGACAAATCTTGTAACCTTTCTGTGTCTTGATTCTTCTTTCCTGTAAACAGTAATTATAGCACCCACTTCACAGGCTTCTAAGAGTTAATAAACATTTAGCTCTTTGAACAGTGCCTGGTGCACATTAAATACTGTATAAAGGTTAGGTGTTATTATTTTCTCTGTAAGTCTTTCTTGGCCCCTTCTACCAGCATTTGCTTCCTACGGTGTTAACTGTGCCTGTTGTGACCGTGCTGTGATAACTTGGTGTCTCCATCTCTTTTAGGCAAACCTGTCTTTGTTAAGGTTCCCGAGGACCAAACTGGGCTTTCAGGAGGGGTGGCATCTTTTGTGTGCCAAGCCACTGGCGAACCCAAGCCACGTATCACGTGGATGAAAAAGGGGAAGAAAGTCAGCTCCCAGCGTTTTGAGGTATGTCCCTGGTGGGGAAGGGCTTCAGGGCTTGGGGTCTACCCACTCTTTCCTCTGGTCCTGTACTGGCCCTCTTAGTCTTCCCTTTCTCCCTTGTAGGTCTTTCAGAAGTTGGGGGGAGACTGTTCTGAGTAGGTTGCCATGTCACCAGCAGGCTGTGACCACTTCTGTGTCCCCTGACAGGTAATTGAATTTGATGACGGAGCAGGGTCAGTGCTGCGGATCCAGCCATTACGGGTACAGCGAGATGAAGCCATCTACGAGTGCACGGCCACCAACAGTTTGGGCGAGATCAACACTAGTGCCAAACTCTCGGTGCTTGAAGGTATATACCATCAGGACATGGCATGATGGGTGGGTAGACTGAAGTATGGAGAGAGCCAGTCAGCCTGGGCCCTGGACACTGGCCATCAGGGTGGGTGAAAGTCAGCAGTGACCAGGCCTTGAGTTGGCTTGTGCTTGGTTCCTATAGAGCTTCTGGCCAAGCTGGGTTATTGCTCTGCTGGGTTCTGGGTCTGATTTGAAGTGTAAAGATGGAGGTGGGTATTGCTTGGGTTTTGTGACTGTCGGTGAATGATGTTTTCATGTATTGATCTTGGATCATTCACATACTGATCTTGCTGTATCAGTGTGTGTCTATTGTCCTATGAGCTAGGGTCCCAGGCTGGGGACTATGGCTCTGTATGTGGATCTTAGTGTCTTTTCTCACTTGGTAGTGCTGTCACTCAGTCACAAACCTGGACTACCTTGAAGTCCAGAAGGTCAACCTCTGTGCTTTCTTTGATGCACTCCATGTTCAGTGAATTCAGTAGGAGCAGCTTAGAGGGTTGAGACACACAAGGATGGAGTGTGGCCAGAAGTTCCCAAGTTTGGTCCCTGGTACCAAGGAAAAAAAGAACTCTGGTTCAGTGTGGAGTTTCTTTTAGGGAGTGGTTTGGGAGTACAGAAAAACCTCGGGTCTGGGAGTTGAAAAGATGACCACACAGGGTCATGTGGGAAAGCACAAATGAAGCAGAGGTGGCACAGCTAGACCTTAGCTACACAGGATTTGCCAGTCTGTGTGTTTTCATCATTATGTGTATTTCTAAAATATAGCATTGATTGTTGCTTTATTTTTAAGCTGCAACACCAATACTTGCTCACTGGTTAAAAACTGAAAAATAAATAATAAATTGAAAATAATAACTAGTACATAAAATAGTAAATAGGAAGACATAAGTCACTTCTTACTCTCCCTGTTCCTTGTGGCCCATTTTCTGTGCAGGCCTATATGTATTAACATATTAAAAACAGAATCAGGGGCCGAGGAGATAGCTCCATGGCACAAGTGCCTGCCTGGCAAGTACAAGGTCATGAGTTTGAACCCCACTCCTGAAAAAAAAAACACAGAATCACTCACCACCCAAATGATTTATACATTTTTTCTCTTTTGTTCATTGTGTGGTGTTGGTGACTACAGTTAAAAGATTTGCATTAGGTTATATGCTAGTCTTTTTTTCAGAACCAGGGATTGAACTCAGGTCCTTGCTCTTGCCAGACAAATGCTTACTCTACTAAGCTATCTCACCAGCCCTCTTTTTTTTTTTTTTTTTTAAAGAATTTTTTATTTTATTTATTCATTTTTTTCTTGTTTCAGAACCTTTATTTGTTTATTCACTCATTTTTATGGCCGGCTCAGCCTGCCCCTAGGGCAGGGCTGGCACAGCATGTGGTGCTGGGGATCGAACCGCGGTCCCTGAAGCCACCCAAGCTTTCCCAAGCAGGCGCTTTAGACCACTGAGCCATCCCGCCAGGCCCCTTTTTTTTCTTTTTGATAAAGAATTTTGATAAGTTGTTGAGGCTTGTAATCCTGCCTCAGCCTCTGCAGTGTGAGAGGTATAGATGTGTCCACAACACCTGGCTTTTTTTTTTTTTTTTTTTCTAATGTATTGTGAACATTTGCCTTGTCAGTGAACAATTTGTGTGTGTGTTGTGTGTGTGTGTGTGTGTGTGTGTGTGTGTGTGTGTTGAGACAGT
>PVJA010016015.1:0-44116 GCA_004027025.1 Myocastor coypus
CTTTTGTTAAAGACTGTAGACAGAAAGATAATCTGGTATCATCCTATGATCCTCAATTTAATCACATGAGTCCCTAAAAATAGAAGAGAAAGGCACGGGAGTAGGTTAAGGAGTTGGGTCATGAAGATTTGATGCACCAGTATTGGCTTTGCCTAGTCCAGTATGCAGCCATATACCAAAGAACACAGAGGCCTCTAAAAGTTGGAAAAAGTAAAATAACAGTACGTCCTCTAAAGGTTTGAAGAAGGAATACAACCCAACTGAGCTTAACCCAGTAAGATTCATGTTGTAATTCTAACCTACATAATGGTCAGATTAAAAGTTCATTAAATCACTAAAAATTTTATTAGTTAAATTATGCTTTGTGTTTAGTGGTCCCCCAAATCCTCATGCTAGGGCTTCTAGAGTTTGAGATTAACTCATGATCCACTGGGATTATGGGTCTGGCACTGCCAGGATTATGGGTGTGAGTTCTACACCCAGCCTGAATATAAGAGAGACAGGCTCTCTCTCTCTATTGCCATTGTTGGTCTGTTGCCATTGTTGCTGTCCTGCCGCCATGAGCTGGATGCTCTCTGCCCTGGGCCACTCAGCTCTGGAGCCAGCCAAGTACAGATTGAAACCTCCAGTAACTGTGACCTAAATAAACCTTCCCTTTCTTCATTTTTGGTGTCAGGTGTTTGTCCCAGCAACGAAATAAGAGTAACTGAGATAAGTTGTTATGGTAATAATAAATTAACATGCCAAATCTAGTGTGATGTTTTATTGATTGGGACACTAAAGTCTATAGAGTACAATGGCAAAACTAGATAGAAAGTACTTTTGTCAGTCCAGTGGTCTCCCCACTGTACCACTCTTGTTTGATTGCTTTTGTATCTGCCTTTGTGTAATTTTCTTACAAGAACAGAAAAAGAAACATTCTTTTCAGTGCAAACTTACTTGAATCATAATGTTTGGTTTGAGATTCAGACCTAGATGGAAAGACAAGTGAAAGAAAGGAGTTGACTTAGTTGAAAAACACAAAACTGGTCACCTACATAAAGCCAGCCTACCTTTTTATTGTTCTTTAAATGTTAATCTTGGATCCTTTACTGTGTAACTAGTTTTTGGAATTTGCAGAAATTAAAACAGCTAGGGTATGGGCTGCATGCCCTGCTGTCTCCGGAGGATTTGTAAGGATCTGTTACCCATGGGTTACACACATTTTCTGTTGGCTTAGGTGTCAACCATCTGCAGTATAACTGGAGCTGTGATATGCCTGCCGAGAGCAGGATTACAATCACAGCTCGATGGCAAGTGCAGTGCCAGAGCCAGCAGCGTGAAGGACATCAGAGATCAGTCTTGCTTGGAAAAATCTGCCCATGTCACTCCTGCTTCCCTTTCCAGAGTGCAGTAGCAGACCATACAAATGCCACATGCAGACCTTTCCCAAGGTCTCACAATCAATGCCTAGGCTGCAGGCTTCTGAGAGATTACTACTAGAGAGAGACAGCTGGCAGCGACAGGTGACGTCTCTGTTCTTTGGTTCTAAAAGTTCACAGCAAAGTATCTCACTGCATTTCTATAAACAGCCTACAGGTACCCCTTCAGACTATCTTTTACACATTTTAGCAGGATCCCATCACCAACAACCATGGGATGAAAAGAAAGGAGGGAAAAGCAACCTTATAACCTGATCTTCTCTTCTCAAAATGGGCAAAGCTGACCACATCTTCATTCTTTTCTGTACACACAGAATATCTGTAAGTAAATCTGTGCTCATGTCTCACCCCACACAAACAACTACAAGGTAGTACAGCCACCCTCCACTCATCGAAACCAAGCTGGAAGATACCAGAAGTGCGCCATGCCCTTTGAACAACTAAGGGGAGGCATATTGCCCATGTAACACAACCTTGAGGGTGAGCTGAGCCTAACAAAGCCGTCTTAGCTACACTTCAAAGTTCACTACACATTCCATTTCCAATATCATGGCTACCCAGAGCTGCCTCACTTCTCATTCATTGTCTCCTTCCTTAGAGTGTAAGCATTAATATACCAAGTATTTCTTTATATTTATTAGTGACAGAAGCACAATTTGAGGTGAGCAAACGAGGGGCCCCGCGGAAAATCATTCGACCCAGGAACTAGGCCTGGCATGTGAGATAGACCACTCGTGCCCACTGGAAACTCATTTGATCAAGCAACAAAGCCTGGCATGTGAGTGGAATTTCATCCATCAACCTGGCCCAGTGTGTAAAACTGCCGCAGAACTCCCTGTAGAGAGATTAGAGACAAGACACATCTAGCTGATCCTGAAGCAGAACATCTTGTCAGAGTAGCTCAGCAGGTTCACCTCCCAGGGCTGCAGCAGAAGAAGTAGAGCATCAGCCAGATCCAAGCTACACCTTCTTGGTGAGTTTGAACTTCACAGATCCACATCTGCTGCTAAGGCAAGAACTCTACCAAAACTTTACACCCAAGGTCAGAAGGCAGGGCTATGCAAAATGACAAAGAAAATGAATAAAATGTGCTCTCAGGCCCCAAGCCTGTCTAGAACAAATATAGGAGACAATAACATAGAAGAAATTGGAAATCACATACCTGAAATCTTTGAAATAACAACATCCAAAGTAAAGAAACAATTGCAGAAAGGTATAGAGGAAATCAGATGAAAAATCATTTCTGAAGTAAAAAAATAAACACCACCTTTACCAAAAGAAATACTAAGTGCTCCTAAAGAAGACACCGATAAAAAAAAAAAGAGAACAGAAAAATGATGTAATCCATGAATTAGCAATATATGAGAGTAATAAAATATATGAACTAGATTCAAAGTGCTATACATGAAATTAAAACCTCAATCACAAGCTGGCAAAATCATTTCAACGAAAGTAAAAATAGACTTTCAGACCTTAAAGACAACTTTGCAGCTTGTGGAAAGGTAAGAAAAGATCTCTTAATAACAACTAAGATGCAAGAAAAAATAAATCAACCTCTGCAAGATGATGCAAAGATGAACAACATAAGACTAGTAGGCATCAATGAGAAGGAAAGTGCCTGTACAAATGATACAAAAAGAATATGGGCAAAAGTAATATGAGAAAACTTCCCAAATATGGGAAACAATTTCACATTTAGTAGCTGAAGCATAAAGAACTCCAAATAATATTAACCCAATTAAAACCACACCCAGACATATAATAATCAAGATCTCAGAAACTCAGCACAGGAACAGTATACTAAAAGCCACTAGCGAAAAAAAACAGATCACATTTAAAGAAAACCTCTGGCAACCCATCTGGACAGCACGCCTGCCAGGTAAGGACACTCGACCTGCCTCCCCCTTTTTTTTCAGGCTCCTGCTAGAGTTCCAGTCCCAAACCCTTCTAGCCCACACCCTTCTGGGTAAGGACCCTCAGCCTGATTACCTCTTTTTCTCGGCTCCTCTTCCTCTAGTTCCAGTCCTGAAAACATCTGGCCCACATGCCTGGCAGATAAGGATGTTCGGCCCACCTCCTTTTTCTTTCAGCTCCTTCTGCCTGAGCTCCAGTCCCGAACCCATCTGGCATCTTGTCTGGCAACCCATCTGGCCCGCGAGCGTACCAGGACTCCTCAACTCCAGAGTGCCAACTCCACTCACAGTCTCGACCCATGGGACCTCACAGCAGCCAGCAGCCCAAGCTCTGACACGCAGCCAGCCACTTCTGGAGAGGAATCAACTTGGGGGATCCAGATCAAACTCCCATAGATGCTAACAGCATAATTTCACCAAAGTGCGGAGATCACTTCCATACAAAATGATAATGACAAGGTGTAAGATGCAATCTCAGGTACCGAGCCCACCCAAATCAAATACAGGAGACAATAGCATGGAAGAAAACAGGAATCAAGCAGATGAAATCTCTGAATCCATAGCATCTGAGGTAGACAGACAAGTACAGAAACACATAGAGCAACTCAGATCAAAGATAACACCTGAAGTAAAAAAAAAAAAAAAAGAAATGCATGAGGTGAAAAAACAACTGGACAAATGTATAGAGGAAACCAGAACAGACTTAATATCTGAAGTTAGGAAAGGCATATCTAAATTAATAGCATTCAAAGTAGAGGAACAACTACAGAAAGGTAGAGAGGAAAACAGAACAGAAACAATTTCTGAACTAGAGAGAGAAAGGATAACTATAATGAGAGACTTCAATAACTACTAAAGAAGACACTGATAAAAAATTAGAGAAGAATAGAAAAATTATGGATTCCCTGATGGAGCAATATAGGAAAGAAATAGATCACATGAAACAGTTTCAAAGAGAAATACAAGAAAATAAAATCTCGATCACAAGTTGGCAAAACCCTACAAACGAAAGTGAAAATAGAGTTTCAGATCTTGAAGATGTGGTCATAGCAAGTGAACAGATAAGAAAGGATCTCTTAAAAACAATGAGGATGCAGGAAAAAATTATTCAACATCTTCAAGATGATGTAAAAATGCACAAAATGAGATTAATAGGAATCAGTGAGAAAGAAGGAGTCAATACAAATGATATAAAAAGAATATGGGCAGAAGTAATAGCAGAAAACTTCCCAAATTTGAGAAAGCAATTGGACATTCAGTAACTGAAGCCTACAGAACTCCAAATAACATCAACCCAACTAAAACACGCCCAGACATATAATAGTCAAGATACCAGAAATCCAGCAAAAGAATGATATAATAAAAGCTGCTAGAGAAAAGAAACATCACATTTAAAGAAAAACCCATCAGAATAATGGCAGATTTCTCTTCGCAAACCATGAAGTCAAGAAGAGCATGGAGCAGAGTGCTTCATGTCCTCCATGAAAACAAATTTCAGCCCCAAAAAACTATACCCAGAAAAACTCTCCTTCAAGTATGAGGGAGAAGTGAAATATTTCCACAAGTAACAACTAAAGAATTTCATGACATCAAAGCCAACACTACACAGTATTTTAACAAATATTTTAGAGAAGGACCAAAACGACCCGAATTCAACAAATGAGAACAGAAAGATCCCACCAAATAGAGTAACCAACTAAACATAGGAGGAAAAAGTGGTAAACACTAGTGAATAAGAGTCATGTCAGCCATAAGTCAATACATTTCAATTATAACCATCAATGTAAATGGACTGCATTCTCCAATTAAAAGAAGTAGACTTGCAGAGTGGATAAGGAAACAGAGCCCAACAATATGCTGTATACAAGAAACACACTTAACTCATAGAGAAACTCACAGGCTTAAAGTTAAAGGTTGGAAAACAATACTACATGCTCCAGCACCTCAAAAAAAAAAAGCAAGCGTAGCAGTCCTGTTTGCAGACAATCTAAACTTCAAACCAAGATTGATCAAATGAAATAAAGAAGGCCAATACATATTGGTTAGGGGGAAAATTCATGATGAAGAGGTAACACTCATAAATATGTATGCACCAACACAGGAGCAGCAAGTTATATAAAACAAACCTCAATGGACATGAAAAATCTCATATCCAATACCATAATCTATTTTTTTTTTTTTGTCGTTTTGAGACAGGGTCTCTCTCTGCAGTTGAGGCTGGCCTTGAGCTCACTTTTGTAGCCCAGGCTGGTCTTGAACTTGCACCAATCCTCCTGCCTCAGCCTCCCGAGTGCTGGGATTACAGGCATGAGCCACCACGCCTGGCTCCAATACCATAATCTTAACAGGAGACCTCAACACCCCCTTATCCGAAAAAGATAGGTCAAGCAGACAAAAAATTATCGAAGAAGTAGCAGAACTGAACCAGAACTTGGAACAACTGGACCTAGTGGACATACACAGTGTGTTCCACCCAACCACTTCAAAATACACATCTTTTTCAGGTGCACATGGGACATTTTCTAAAATAGAAAACATATTAGTCTATAATCATGCTTAAATATATGCAAGAAAACAAATTATCCCATGCATATTATCTGACCATAGTGCAATCAAATTGGAAATAAATGACAAAAGAAACCATAGAAACTCCAGGATTACATGGAAATTAAACACTACTTTTCTCAGCAACCAGTGGGTTACAGATGAAATTAAACAAGAAATTAAACAGTATCTACAATTTAATGAAAATTCAAACACAACCTACCGGAATTTGTGGGATGCAATGAAAGCAGTTCTTAGAGGGAAATTTATAGCTATGAACTCACACATTAAGAAAATAGAACGGTAACAAATAAACAATCTTATACAGCACCTAAACTGACTAGAAACGGAAGAGCAAACGAAATCCAAAGCCCAAAGGTGGGAGGAAATTATATAGATTAGAGCAGAAATTAATTCAATTGAGACAAAGAAAACAGTACAAAGAATTAATGAATCCAAAAGCTAGTTCTTTGAAAGATTAAATGAGATTGATAAGCCCCTAGTTAACTTCACATCAAAGAGAGAAAAGAAAAGACTCAAATTCAAGCAATAAGGAATGAAAAAGGTGAAATTACTACAGACCCAGCAGAGATACAGAGGATCATAAATAGCTACTCTGAGAATCTTTATTCTCACAGAATTGAAGACACAGATGGAATGGAGAGATTCCTAGAAAAGTAAAAATTACCCAAACTTAATAAAGAATGTATCAGAACTCTCAATAACACAGTAACAGCCAATGAAAAAAGAAATGTAATAAAAAGCCTACTGACAAAGAAAAGTCCAGGACGTGATCGATTCACTACTGAATTCTACAAGAAATTCAAAGACATAACCCCAATACTTCTCAAACTCTTCAATGAAGTTGAAAGGAAGCAATCCTTCCGAAATCATTCCTGGAGGTAAGTATTACACTAATACCAAAACCAGAAAGAGATGTAACTAAAAAAGGAAACTACAGACCAATTTCTCTCATGAACATTGACGCAAAAATTCTCAATAAAATCCTCGCCACTAGAATACAACAAATCATCCAGAAGATTATACACCATGACTAGGTAGAATTCATTCCAGGGATGCGAGGATGGTTCATGCAAATAGATATATGCAAATCTATAAATGCAGTACACTATATTAATAGAGCCAAGATGAAAAATCACATGAAGGAAAATGGAAGCAATACACAAAATAGGGCAAATAATTAAACAGAGGAGAAAAAGAGGTATACAAAAACAGCCTTTCAATCATTCTTTTGTATACAGAAGCAGAATATGTCATTCAGCATATTCTACAAGTGGACTTCTCCTGCACCATATGGGTCATGATTCTGTCTGGGTCTATACAGTGGATATCAAGGAAATAGCAGTAGCTCAGTTCCACAAGTGACACCTGGCCAGCAGTAAGCATCATGGATACTGTCCATGTTCATGACATACTAGAACTGTATGCTATATCCTATCCCCAAACTGTTAGAAGTTCTGGTCATATATTTGCCACTCCAGTATTTATATTATGTTTTATTATTAGTAATTCTTTACTATCAAGGAAATATTTTCTTAGTTGATATCTTTGTATATATTCACCTATTCAAATACTATGAGAGTACTCTGAATTGATTACAGATTCAAACATATGATACACAACATTATGGCCTCTAAGTTGGAATCATGATTTGAATTTTGGAATATTATTTTGAAACATGTGATTTAATTTTAATTAATATTTAATTAATTTTCTGAATATTGTTCAAGTATACTTTTTGTTTTATGATTCATACTGTATCTCTTGACTTACCATCTACTTATAAGACGTGGCATGATATTTTCTACTAGTATTAGAAACTTTAAAAGAAAAAATACATATATGTAAATGTATGTATTTTTTTCTTATATATAAATATAATATATATATATACACAAACACACACAAGAGTGGACAGACATACAGCTACTTTGTCTCAGTTCAATGAGGATAAAAGTTTGTAGTAATATTGTTTAGGTAAAATATCAGGCCTATATCTTGTCCTCTGAATAACTACTATGAAGACAATATGCATGGTATTAATTATTGTAACCATCTTACTGACTTATTTTGAAATTCTTTCATTACCATTTTATTTTTTCTCATTAAAACCAATGAAAAATACAAAAACAAACAGAAAAATCAAAAAAAGTGAGCAAAGCAACAAAATGAAATTATTGGCAAACAAAATATCTATGACTACAGGATCAACTTTTAACATGGTAGTACTCAAGTAAAGCCATCAAAAGAGCTCTGTCTAGCTCTGGGTTCAGCTTTATTCTGGGTGGGCTCTCCATTCTTACTCAAGTGGTAGCAAGACAGCCATCAGCAATGTTACATTTATGTTCTATTTTCTCAATAGCCACAACTACAAAGTGCAGTTCTTTTTCAAAAGTTACAACCAAAGTCACAAAATCAGGACTCTCATTACACATGGCCACCCCTAAACCAATCACCCTGACCAGGCAATATTGTGTCCATGAAGTTCTGGGACAACCTACCTCAAACCCATGATCTGAGAGTAGTTTATTTCTCCACAGAAAATAAAAATGCTAGGTAAGGGGGGGGGGGGGGATAAAAAGCTGGCTGACAAAAATAACCGTAGTCCCGGCCTCAAGTACTGGCTCTAAACCAAGGCCAGAACAATGGCAATAATGATTCAAGAGGAGTGGGTCCATGATTGTATTTTCCCTTGTGCACTTTTCTGCAGTATCACTATATTGTCTTTATTTTTTAAATAGGGGCAAAGGATGAAAAGTAAAGGAAAAGAAAAAGCAAATCTAAGTTTTCCATAAATTTAGGTGGATATGATAATGTAAATGTCAAAAATTTTCTTCAGAATATGAGATTCTCCCAGTAATAATAAATGCTATCCTTCTTAATACTGTCCCATGAGTACAAGCTTATTTGATCAGCTTTAAAAGTCACTCCTTCCAAAGATGACTAAACAAGACAAATGACAACATGAACTGCCTTTCCAAATGATTTCTGCTTTACTAATGTGTACTACTTTAAAGCCAAAAACATGATTCCAAAATAATTCAAAGGAAAGGTATGTGACACTTTTTTAAAAAGAAAAAAATTCAAATAATTTTTTTATTATTTGATACATGTTGTGGTGATATCTAGGAAAGTTCCTTAGCCTAGATCAAGACTATCTTAATCCAGGCCCAAACTATCTCTCCAGGTTTGTCTCCTACCAAAACTAACCACATACCCCTGATCCATGAATACTGGTCCATTTCTATTCCAACAGCATGCAAAGCATTCTTACAGATTCCTACCATCTTCCACCTACATCTTTGACTCAGAAGTGCCCTGTGCCTATATAATTCTTCTCATCTTTAAAGGCCTGATTTAAAACTCCACATTTTCTAGGAAGCATTCCCTGAGCTCCTTCTTAAGTTCTCTGAACTCTCAAATCTTATTATATATACTTCTCTCTGACCCTTATTTCATTCTGCCTTATGTTATAGTTAGCTATGCACTTCAAGTGGACAAGGTTGCATCATTTATTACATATTTATAACCTCCAAACCTAGCTTAAAATTTCAGGTAAATTAACATTATTTAATCTTATTTTATTTAACATATCATTAAGAGAAGCACCCCAAAACAAAAGCTAAAACTGTTCCCTTAAAGCCTACAAGCAAGAAAATAACCATTTGTATTATGCACATAAATTTGCCCAGGCAATCTATCATTGTATGTCTTCCTCATAGTGACACAAAGAGGAAAATTACACAACTCACACTAAATAAGAAAAAGACCTAAAAATGAAACTAAGGAATCATCTGAAGCAGGGAATGAAGTTAAAAGGAAAGCCCTCACCCAAAAAGCCAGTCAGGATACAAGCCAGTTAGACTGAGCCAGCATCTTCCCAGGTAGACTGCTCAGAGACTGTGCCTCTGGGCCAGACCCTGAATCTAGTTAGGCAGTCAAGAAGGAAAAGCGAGATTTTAAACCAAAGAACCACATGTTCTACCATTGATATTATGCCACTTCACAGTGTCAAGGCTACTTCTTGGCATCAACAGTTACAAACATGGGAAAGAGGATCTCAAATAATAAAACTTGTGTGAGTCATGGGAAGTGTCTGTGGTTCTTGGCATCAGAACCCTTTGAATTAAGGAAAACAGCAAGGAAAAACACACACTTTTATTTTTTCATAGACATGACTTAAAAACGTCTCAACTCAGTTGCCCTCTGGCTACTTTTAAAGTGTTTTTGTTCTAAGAGAAATATCCCATTTAGGTTTTCCATCAAGTCTGATTAATTGGTTGGTAAGAGGATACTTTATAAAGTGTGCCCTCAGAAAGGGGCTCACTGTAAATGGTGAAGATATGTCAGACCAGCGGTGCGCAAATATTCTAAGAGTGCAAAAGTTATGTTTAAACAATCTCACACACCATGACAGCAGCACTTTCTAGCAAGTCTGACTCCAAATCTCATCAATTGCTATACAGGACACAAGCATGTCCTGTGCATCTGTCAGGAGCACCAAGAGCCATCATTATGAGAATATTTTTGCTACGATTTCATTTTTGCTTATGTTTCCTCCAAATCTCAGTGTTGATTTTCTTAAAGGATAACAGCAAAGCCGTTTAGCCTAGAAATCATACATTTATAATGCACTCCCCCCCTCTAAATTCCTATAGCTTTCTACAACAAGCATTGAAGTATGATTTGTTGATTTTTCACAGTAAAATCATGGTTTCCCATGTATAAATAACACAGAGAGATTTTTGTAAACCATTTTTTTCACACAATACTATTTAAATTCTCACAGCATTTCTATTTGCACCAAGCATGCCTAAGTACTTCCCAAATTACAGTGTTTCAAAATAATACTTTAAATACTCTCGATTTATTTTCATACTAAAGTAGAATATTTTTCTTTAAATTACAAAAGAATTACTGGGCAATATTTCAGAATCTACTGACTTAACTATTATTACCACATGTATGTATCAAAAGCCTCAAATGTATTGTTGGAACTAGAGCATTCCAAATTTTCAAGCTCTAATTACAGAAATAGTTTTAATCTAGACTTAGTCTTGAATTATAATTAAAGGATGCTTAGTAGGTACATGTGAGTATCAAGTAATCTTAAAGAAAGTATTATGTTTCTAATTACTTGTATGTAGAAGCTAGGGCAGCAATAACAGAAAAGAGAGGAGTTAGTAAAGATCCAAAATTAAGGAAAGACAAATTGAATAGGTGAAATAGTTACCCTGGCAATCAAAAACTTACATTTTACTAAAAAAAAAAAAAAAAAAAAACAGTTATGCCAATTATGCGGGACAATTTTGGAAAGTATTAAAAAACTAACAATGGTACTCCATCAGACCTTTCTATTTAACTAGTTACTACTTCAAGTTCTCTGGGAATGCATTGGTTTAGATCTGTGATAAGCCAGTAGTGGACTAGCTGAGTATCACAACCACGATCCACTCACTCCCAAAAGCCCAGGAGGCTCTGAGAGGTGTCCAGCTGTCAGCCATAACAGGCATCCACCTCTAGGTCAGACGAATAACTTGTGGTCAGAGGTGGACCATCAGGAAAAGCTAAACCAATGCTACACTAATGTTATATCAGTGAGTATGGATTCCTTCAAAAAGAGCCTCAGTACTGAGAAAATTAATTGTTGAAACATGATTATTTATAACAAGGTACACTCTGGTAAGAATCAGAAAGAAAAGAAGGGAGACAAAGAAAAAATATATTATTTCCCTCCTGTTTCCTCCCTTCCCTTCTCTGTCACAGTATGTCTCTTTCACACACATATGCACACACACACACACACACACACACACACACACACGCACACACACACACACACTAATTCCAAGTTTACTGAAAAAGAACTAGAAAACTTTTTTTTTTTTTTTGTCTTTTTGAGACAGGGTCTCACTATGCAGTTGAGGCTGGCCTTCAGCTCACTTTTGTAGCCCAGGCTGGTCTCGAACTCACACCAGTCCTCCTGCCTCAGCCTCCCAAGTGCTGGGATTACAGGCGTGAGCCACCACACCCGGCTAGAAAACTTTAAATTATCAAATAAAACAAGAATTTATAATTACACCTTCTAACTGCAGAATTATGCCTCCACCAGGGCCTACATTTGCAATTTTGATTTTTGGAAAGAAGATGATGAAAATATAGATAGCAAAGAGCTTTATCTCAAATGTCAACAGAGAACACTAGAGTTTGGAAAGCTCCCTAAATATAACAGATATTAAAAACAAATAGCTCTTGAATAAAACCCAAATAATTGGATAATTTTATATGATATTAATGAAATGAAGACAGTGTGGGCCAGCCAGATACCTCAGTGGACTAAAGTGCCTGCTTAGGCAAGTGCAGGGACCAGGGTTCAATCCCCAGCATAGTGTGCCAGCCACACACCCGGGGCATGCTGAGACAGCAACTGAGACTGGGTATGGTGGCATATGCCTATAATCCCAAAGATTGGGAGCCTGAAAATTTGAGGATTACTACAAGTCTGGTCAATGAGACCTTATAGACCTTATACTAAATACATTTTTAAAAAAAGAAATGAAGGGAGTAGTTAGCTGCTTTTCACTTTAACAACTTCCCTATAGGGGGAGTTTGTATGCTTGAACAACAGCATTTCACTGAGGAGGGAAAGTTTGGAAACCACATTATGCAAAATGGAAATGGTCAGCTAGCTCTAACTATGCTATGCAAAATTCCAAGTTAACAGAAAATATTTTAAAATATGAATAGTTAAACATATCTGAAACATTGATAACAGCAGTATATTTTTAATGTTTTACTTAATTAATTAATTGATTAATTAATTGTTACAGGGTCTCACTACACAGCTCAGACTCAGTGATGCTCCTATCTCAGCCTCATAAGAGCTGGGATTCCCGGCATGTACCACAACTCCTGGATTCAGTGGCTGACACAGTATATGGTACCAGGAACAAATCTTGGTTCTCACACTTGCTAGGCAGGCCTTTAGACCACTGAGCTATCTCCTCAATCCAACAACAGTATTTTAAATGACCAGAAATGTAGGGGTAGAGTAATGCCCTACTCTAATATGCCAAGCTCACAAGCACTACAAGTATGATAGTCTGCCTAACAGTACACATACCCATCAGCAATCACATTCCATGAGGATCTGAACAGTGCTTTTCTTTACAAACAAAAGTTTTTTACACTCTCGAAAGGTAGAAATAACGGAATTCTGCTGGTATTCCACAAGATGACCAAGTATTTCTAATAAATTTTAACTTGATAAAAAGACTGATGTCTTGTAATAGGAGTAGTATATGATACCAAATACCATATGATTACAACTGAATCAATCTCTGTAGACAGATGATAG
Source organism: Myocastor coypus (assembly GCA_004027025.1). Classification (NCBI taxonomy): domain Eukaryota; kingdom Metazoa; phylum Chordata; class Mammalia; order Rodentia; family Myocastoridae; genus Myocastor; species Myocastor coypus. Next base: position 13,257 of record PVJA010016015.1, read on the forward strand.
GTAGATAGATAGATAGATAGATAGATAGATAGATAACAGATACATAGATACATAGATACATAGATAGATAGATAGATAGATAGATAGATAGATAGATAGAGAACTGTGGGTGATCACCACCCAAAAACAAAAGATAATGCAAAAGAGGGAGAGCAAAGGAAGAAGAATCCCTCATGTCAAATGAGAATAGGAGTATATCTAAAATGCATCAAGCAATGTAAAATTTTATAAAAGAACACCGCCCAAATAAGGCTATAGCCATGCAAGCAATGAATCTGTTTACAACCATGCAATGTCACATTTCCCCCATAAAGTCCTCAAAAGGAAACAGAAGCAAGTGTCATTAGAAAGTTTCCTTGTTACAGTTACACAAAGAGCAAAAGATTCTACTGAGCCAATGGTGATGGTTTTGCTAGTGACAGTGAAAGTCACCCTCCACGATAACCTTCCTCTCTTGTCCTCACTACATCAGCCACAAAGGTCTTCAGAGAAGTGCAGGTTAATTTGTTTTTCTTCTTATTTTGTACGGTCTTTATTATTTATATTATCATACAGTATTCTAATCATTTTACCTGAGTGTTTTGGGGTTGTGGAATGAATCCTTTGAGTTTCCACTATTTCTTAGAAGGAAATTCACTTTAATAGACAAGTACTTTGGATCATAAGCATGTTTCCAGAACAAATTGGTTTCATAAACCAAGGTATGGTGAAAAACTTTCAGTCAAATTTTAGTCATACTTCCCTTTGATGCTCTTGTCAAACCACTTCAAGTCATGTGCCATATATTTCCCCTCTCAAAATAAGAAGGTTAAGCTAGCTAAACTCTAGAATGTAACATTCTCTAGATTTATCAACCCATGTAGAATTTTTAAAAATCAACTTTAGGGAGCTGGATATCTATAGTTTTGTAACAGAGTGAGTACTTAGCATATGCGAGTTCAATTACAACAACACAAAAAAAAGTTAAAATGACAGATAAATGAACTTTATTGAAATGTTTGTAAGCCACCAACTTAAGCATTAATTAAAAATTAAAACCACAATGTGTATACATAAGTGTCTATAAAAAACTCTTCACATTTTGCCTTCCTTAAATAGAATAAAGATTATTTTTACTACTCCACTAGTCTCTGGTTCACACAGTACAAGCCAACAAAAATGGATTGTTAACATTTTTATACATAATGTTCCATGTTTGGAATGGCACTTAACAATGAAACAGAATAAAAATTGTTCCATCAAACTCCTGCTCCTTCAATTTTTCTAGTAACTTGTACAAATGTTATGCAAACATTTGGGGAAAAGAAGTGCAACCTTCAGCACAAATGGGCTAAGAACAAAGGCTTGGGGATATCTGCGATCATTAAATTCTTTGTTCTTGTTACATGGCTTCCAGTTTAGTGCTTCACTGCCCTCTCTTGATAGATAGTGAGATAGCAGGAGCTGATTGCCAGGAAGAATTAATCAGAACTCAATAAAAACTATTTTTGCCAACTGGGCATCTGCTTAACAAGGCAAACATAAATGTAATCTGTAATATTTAAAAGATTGCAGTTTGTTGCTCTTGATTTTGGTTTCATCGGCAGTGAACAGTAATGTGCAAGAAGCTCATAGACAATGCTCTGGCGACCACAGTTCTAATAGGAAGACAAAAGAACACATGAGTTTGACTGTAATGGATTTCAGTAATGTCCTTAGTCAAGTCCCAGGAATATTCTGATGCTGACTAGCCCTTTGGTATTTTGGGGGGCAGAATACTGAAGTTTCATATCAACCAGACATCAGATTCAGATACACACACACACACACACACACACAGGAAAGCTTTGGTCATGACTAAGTAAAGTGAGTTCCTACAAGGGCAATTTCTGGAAAGAGCTTGATAGAACACAATCATTGCTTCATGTCCAGAGGTGGAAGAACAAAGTCTTTGGTGCTGAAGGAAAATCTGAAAGTAGTATCACTATGTCTGCTACATAATTACTCAAAATTGTTAATAATTATTTTCCTACTAAATGCTATGTCCAGGGGGCCTGGCAGGATGGCTCAGTGGTCTAAAGCGCCTGCTTGGGAAAGCTTGGGTGGCTTCAGGGACCACGGTTCGATCCCCGGCACCACATGCTGCGCTAGCCCTGCCCTCAGCACGGACTGAGCCGGCCATAAAAATGAGTGAATAAACAAATAAAGATTCTGAAACAAGAATAAAAAAATAAAAATAAAAATAAATAAATGCTATGTCCAAACTCATGTAACCAATCTTATAATTATAAAAATAGAAAGTAATAAATACAGGACACATTGTAGCCACTTTGTAAAACAATTTCACAATTTTCTTAACAATGAAATATACCACATGATCCAAAAGCTTCTCTCCTCAGTGGTAGAGAAATAAAACAAAGCCTCACGTAGGAATGATGATTAAGAAGGAGGAAGGGAAGGGGAGGGAAGGGTCGTCACCATGCTAGTCCTCGGTGGCATAATTGTATCAGTGGAATTTTTTCTTTTGAACATACAACATGGGGTTAAAATTGCAATCTAGTCTGCTTCTGTCAGATTATGTCATAGCAGTGGGTCCCTGAACCTTTGAGTTAGTTAGTAACTAAATTCATTTCGAGAAAGACTCAGCACAGGCAAGACTCCTAAATAGCATGATAGATGACTCCCTAAATCAATTGGTAGGAGAATGGCCTGTCAGACATACAGAAAGCAAACACTGCAAGGTACATGGATAGGATTTATTTCTGAAGTCTCTATTTATACATGAGCCAAATAGAAATGGTCTCCTCAGTTCTATACACATGGGCTTAATAATACTGTTTGACTGTGTGTGTGTGTGTGTGTGTGTGTGTGTGTGTGTGTGTGTGTGTGTGCGCGCATGCGCGCAGGGTCTCACTACACAGCCCAGACTTGTAGTAATCCTCCTGATTTCTTCCTCCCTAGTGCTGGGACTCCATCGCCTGCTCAGCGCACCTGAGGGCAGGGCCCACACAGCATGCAGTGCCAGGGAATGAACCCTAGCCCCTGTGCTTACCTAAGCAAGTGCTTAGTCCGCTGAGCTATACCTCCAGCCCTACTGTTTGACTTATTTTTCAAGATCTCCCTCAATTTCACCAAGGTAAAAATTCACAAGAGACAAAGGTAGAAGTGAGGATGGAGAGAGAAAGAGAGAGGGAGGCAGGGAGGGGGGAGGGAGGGAAGAAAGGAGGGAGGGAGGGATTGACTTAACTTCTATAGAGAGCATATGCAACCCAGCAAAGCCCTACTCTTCATATATTATGTCACTGAATCTAACCACAGTTCTATAAAGGAAATATTATTATTTAATGAGAAATTTGAGGTTTAGAGGACTAAGTAAGTCATCTGATGTCATCCAGGATGGTAATACAATAACCATGGATATGTATGTATAAAGCAGATAGTGCACAGACTACTTCATGATTGTCTTTTGGAAGCTATGTAGCCAGATTTCTGCTTCCATCAATAGAACTGAGGTTTCCCTGTCCCTGTATTTAAAAAAAACTAAATACTCTTCTGTAAAACCTCCTGGGAAGATATTTTTCCTTCAAATGAGAATGAATGTCTGCAAACTAAAACCCTTATCCAGTCACTCTTCCTAGAACACCAAAGTTTAGATGTAGAATGACTGTGGAAAATTACTCCTAGCTATATTGTGTCAGAATAGGGTGACCAGGCAGCTGACTTACCACCGCAGGCCAGATTCTGAAGGAACAGATGCCAGGATGGTATCCGGAGCACAGAACACTTGTTAGGGAACAGCATCAGTGAAGAAACAGGACCAGAACATTGGACAGCACCAGCTCAAACATGATACAAACCTGAGCAAGCTAGCAGGAATCTCTGGAACAAATACATCTCATCACAATTGTCCTGGGTCTGTTGAATCTGGGAGGAGACCTCGGGATTGGCTCAGACTTGTGAGTAGTTGAAAATTATTCTTTTCATTGTGCAACCTTTTCATTATAGTCTGGTCCCAATTGTGCTAAGAGAAATGATAAAAAGTTTCTAACCATAATAGATAATTGATATAGAATGCTAAAATATGATTTGAGATTGATTTATGATAACAGAAAAAGGTCCTGTTTATATACTGGTGCACAATGTTCACACTCATATATAATATATATATATATATATATATATATATATATATATATATATATGCCCATTAGCTTATACACTATTTAAATAAGTGAGGTAGTTATTAAAATAGCCTCATCTATCTCTGAAGTTTTATGTACATTTTGCATATCTAATGTACATAACTTTGCATAACCAAAAATTGCTGGAACAGGGCCGTGGAGATAGCTCAGCCGTCTAAGCTCCTGCCTAGGCCTGCTGAAGGACGTGGATTTGATCCCCAGTACTGCATGCCGTGCCTGCTCCTTTCACCAGGCACACCAAGCTGGGCATGGTGGCACACACCTGTAATCCTAGCTGTAGGGAGGCTGAAAACAGTCTGAGCCACATAATGAGACACCAAACCAAATACATAAAAACTTAAAAATATATGCATTTAAATAATGGCTCAGGGGTCTACAGTACCTACTTAGGCAAGCCTAGGTAACTACAAGGACTGCAGTTCAATCCCAGATACCACATGCTGTGTCAGCCCCACCCTCAGGGCAGGATAAGCCAGCCATAATATGTATATTTTTTTAAAAATTTGCATACCTCTATCTTATAATGTGAGGAACTACTTGGAAGATAACAATATTAACCATTGTTAATTTCCTCCTATCCTGTTTTAAAATTTTGTATAAAAATAAATAAATAAAAGCAAATAAAATTCTGTATGGTCTTTATTTTCTCTTTTTATAATAAAAAACTTTGGGTAAAAATTTATATAATGGAGTGCTACCGTACCATAAAAAATGATAAACATTGAGACATTTATAGGTAAATGGGTGGACCTTGAGACCACACTGTTTTTTCTTTTCTGTTTTTAAGACAAGGTTTCACTGTGCAGTTTAGGCTGGCCTTGACCTCACTTTGTAGCCCAGGCTGGCCTCAAACTCATACTCCTGCCTCAACCTGCCAAGTACTGTGATTACAGGTGTGTGCCACCATGCCCGACTAAGGCCACACTCTTAAGTAAAATAAACCAAACACACATGTAAATATTGTATTCATTCACTGGTGCTAGAGACTGAGGTGTAAATAAGAACCAGAACGTATACAAAAGTGCTGAGTTGGAAAGGGAAATTGAAGGCCGACGGAAAAAAAGACAACTGGGAGACTGAGTTTGGGAATAGCATGAAAACATTTTTATTATACCCTCATTTTCTTGTAAACATAATATATACCTGTGATTTCAACCCAAAAAAAAATCTGGTTAATTTTATAACGTGAATTACTGAACTTGTAAAAGAAGGTCACATTAGAAAGCTAGTGATAACATCTCTGAATGAAACATCCCTAAATTAGAACATTTACGTGAGATCCTTTAAGTCTCCCCTTCCAGACTTAAAACGAGGTGGGGCCAGGGTCACGTGGTGTGTGGCACGTTCTGTGCCTGTGTAGGGGTGCAGAGTGGGGCTGTGAGGCCCTGCACTGTGTGGTGTGCGCCGCAGTGCCAGGCAAGGAGCGTCACTGAGCTGCAGTAGTCCGATTTGGCAAGTTCCAGGGTGCCCTCCCCTGGCCGGGAGCCCAGACTGCGGTGGCTGAGGACAAGGGGTGACAAGTGGGAAGGCACAAGCCAAGAAAAGAGAATTGCCGCCAGACGCCGTCTCTTTTGCTGTGGATCCCCAGTTGACCCCTCTGGATGTGTGTGCACATCCTCACCGGAGCCTTTGACGTGAACGGGAAGAACTCTGGCGGCAACAGCTCCCTGGCCTGGGCTGGCTGAGACAGGACGTCTGCCTGTCCCACCTGTGTGACTGGGGTCTCAGCATAGCTTTTACCACGGCCTCCAAGTCATTCCTGCAGCTGCGCGTGGACATTCTGCCCTCAGAGGGCAAACTTGCAGTCCCCGCAGGTCAGTGGCATGGTGGAGGGGCCTGGCCAGAGGAAAGCTGCTCCATCCTGTGGGCCAGGAAGCAAAGCATGAAGTGGGGAACCCCGGAGGAAGATTTGCCCTCCCAGGCCACGCGCTCGGTGACCCGCCCTAAGCCTCTCCTGTGGCACCCCACACAGGCACTTCTTGCAAGTCCTAGCTTCTGAGAACGTGAAGCTTTGCGGGGATATCCAGCTAGACACCCCAACAGTGAAGCCCAGCACTTGAGGAAGAGGCAGGAAGATTAGGAGGAGTTCAGGGCCAGCCTGGAGTACATAGCCAGACCCTGCCACAAGAAAACAAAGAAAGGGCCAGCCAAATAACTCATGGGATTAAAGTGCCTGCTTCTACATACTCAGGTGTCTGAGGTTTGATCCCTGGGCCTGTCCTGTTGCCCCGCCCTCGCCCTGGGGCACACTGAGAAGGCAATTGAGACTGGGGGTGGTAGTGCATGCCTGTAATCCCAGCTCTTGGGAGGTTGTAGACCAGCAGTTCAACTCAGACCTAGTAGTGAGACCCGGAACAACTGGTAGACCCTTCCCTAAAATAAATGAACAAATAAACAACTGTAGAACTGTGTAGAACTGCATAGCTACACAGTGAATTTTCAGCAAATATTAACTCTAGTAATGATTACATTGTACAATAATAGGATGCAAACTAGCAAGATACAATTATTTTTATTACTTTTAATAAGAAATAACAATGAGACAGTTTCAAAACACGTTAGTTAGACAACCACAACAACTACTGTAATGCATATTGTTGTCTTAGTAGTAGTTATTCAGAGTACAAGATGCAGACATGATAGTTTTTCTAATCACTATTGGTAAAAAAAAAAAAAAAAAATTTCTTCTTATTGAACTAAGAGAAAGTAGTTGTATACATAGTCCAATATTCCATAATAATAGTGGGTTATTATTGGCAGAACTGGCAATGTTGGAAGCTGTTGATTTAATTTACATGTTTTGTTATACAGGTCTTGCTTTTATTTGCCCTTTACCACCTGGCAGGAAAAGTTCAACCACAAGGAATAAAAATAAAGCTAGAAGATACATTTATCTAATGCAGTGTAAAGTTATAAGTATCATCTTGCACAATTAGATCATAGGATATCTAAACATCCCAGTGCTAGTCATGATGACGGCAGTAGTATTTATTCATTTGCTCATTTGTTTGCATTCTTGCTCAATCATTCATTTGTTCTCAGGCACTTTCTCTTTTCTCACTTTGTTTATCTATTTTCACCTTTACTGGTTAGTATGATCTCTAAAAATAAATAAGACATGGCATTAAAACTTCAATTACAGACCATACTTTAGGTAGAAATTTAATTCTAGTGGTAAGACATGTCTGTAATGCTAACACACAAGAGACTCAGTCATGAAGATCATGAGCTCAAAGGCAGCCTGGACTACATAGCGAGGACCTGTCACCAAAAGAGAAAACAAGCAAACAAATAAATACCAAAAAATGAATATAGTGGTACATAACCGTAATCTCAGAGGCTGGAACACAAAGATTTCAAGTTTGACTCCAGTTCGGACAACTTCATGACTGAAATACTGACTCAAAAATCTAAAAAAGTCTGGGGAGGACATTTTTAGTGCAAAGGGGTGTTTACTCCCCAGTGCCACAGATAATAATAATAAAATTTAGAGACCCTGTCTTGAAAAGAAAAGTATAAATAAAACTTTAAACCATAAAATGATAAAAGTAATATGTAGTTCTGAGTTTCAATGAAAGGATTTCTAAGAACCTAAGGCACAGGAAGACAAAGGAAAACTATAAACTATGCCTCATAAAACTTAAAGTTGGTTTACACCAACAGGTAGTATGAAGAAAGTAAAGAGTCAAACCACAGAATAGGAGAAAATATTTTTAAATCATTTCCAACTATTTTAAAACTAATAAGGATTTATTATTAAGATTAAAGTGGGGCTAGGGAGATAGTTCAGCATAACAGGCACTGGCCTGGCAAGCACAAAGCCTAAGTTCAATACCCGGTTCAAAAAAAAAGACTAAATAAAGAACAGAATGGAGAAAAAGAAAAGAACAGAATGGAATAATGGCCACTAGAGTCTGAGACAGATAGGGTATAGAAAAAAACAAAAAGCACAGAAATACACCTTGAGTGGAGAAATTACTTCTGGTTTTTTTTCAGCATAGTAGTTTAACTACTAATTAAAGTAAGCTAAGATATATTTCAAAATGTCTAGAAGAAAATAAAATTCTGAACATATAAAAATGATTAATGCTTGAAGAAATGGAAATATTGATTAACATCATTTGATTATTAATCAAAGGCATTAAATTACTATAATATACCCTATAAAGTTATATTATATTACAATATAAAAGGAGAATAAACAGAAAAATCTAAAAGTTCAAGAATAATTTTTTTAAAAAACAAGCAAAGGACATTTCTTCAAAGAAGCACTTGAAGTGTTTAGCTGCAATATTCAATGGGCAGGTGCAAATTAAAGCCATATTTATAAACCACTTCATATTCTCCAGGATGGCTATATTTAAGAAGACAGAAAATAATAAATGTTAACAAAGATGGAATAATAGAACACTTATATATTGCTGGTAGGAATGTAAAACACTGCTATTATTTTTTAAAACAACTTGGCAGTTCCTTAAGAAGTTAAACATGGAGCTTCCAGAAGATTCAGTAATTCCTATACTAAGTATACAGTGGAGAGTTGAAAACATTGCTACACAAAAAAACTCAAACACAAATTTCACAACGGCATTATTTTTAGCAGTAACAAATTAAAAACAAGAAAAATTCGTAAGTTGATGGGTGGATAGTGTGTATTGCTTCATTTAAAAGGCATGGAATATTGACACCTACTATAACATAGGTAAACCTTGAAAATGTTAAGCTAAATGAAAGAAATTAAACACAAAAGGACACATAACATATTATTTTGTTTACATAAAATTTCCACATACAAAAAAAAAAAAAGCCGGGCGTGGTGGCACACACCTGTAATCCCAGCACTTGGGAGGCTGAGGCAGGAGGATCGGTGCGAGTTCGAGACCAGCCTGGGCTACAAAAGTGAGCTCAAGGCCAGCCTCAACTGCATACTGAGACCCTGTCTCAAAAAGACAAAAAAAAATCCACATAATATAATATTTCATTTATATAAAATTTCCAGAACAAGCAAATCTATAGAGACAGAAAATAGACTAGTGGTTGCCAGGACCTAAGGAGAGGAAAGTGCCAATAAATGTTACAAGATTGCTGCTTACAGAGGTGACACATAGTAGGCATGATCACACAACCTAGTGAAGACACCAATAGCCTAAAGGCAAAGAACCATGTGCTTTAAATAACTTTTAGACTATTTTAGTTACATTTCAATAAAATATATAAGTAGATAAGTAGATGACGGAAATACAATTAGATGGTAAATTGATGGTAGATATAGATAGACTGATCAATCAATTCATCAATAGACTGAATGTTGACATAGGCTAAAAATAATGAAAAAAAACGGTGGCATTTTTACCCTTAATGGACATCAGATGAAGCAATGGGTTTGCTCACTTAATACTACAGTAAGTCTCCAAATTAACAAACATTCATGCTGCATACTTTCACAGACTTCATATGAGTCACTTTGGTGGACTCTTGAACAGGCATGTTAGTGGACTCATTTGTAGAGCAAATCTGACCTATGAACATGTTAAGCTAAATGAAAGAATGCAACTCATTAGTATGTTGGGAACTTACACATTGGTTTAGGAGAAAAGAGCGTTGGATAGAAGAGGTGTGACTGCCAGATGGAAAAGAGCCATGCCTGCTCCCTATTTCATGTAGCCATCTTACAATAAGTATGAAAAAAATCCTTTTTACGAGAAAGCACACAAAACTAGAGGTTGCATTTCTGTTGAGGGTCATGGCAGCACAAGGTGACAGAATGTGATTTGGTAATACCAACTGAAATCAGTCAAAGAATGGTCAAGTACTGAAACAAACCTTGTTGCCTAAGGGACAGTAGACATTAGAATGTTTGAAAACGAGGCACTTGCCAGTAGATCCTGTTGAATACATTTCACTTTCAGTGATGCTTAGTAACCAGAAACACTAAGGTTCAAAGCTATAAATTATAGGAAGTAGCTGGAAACTCATTCAACTCAGCAACCAGGCCCAGGCCCAAGGAGTGTGTGAAACCTCCCTGGACCCACTAGAAACTCATTCAATTCAGCAACCAGGCCTGCCGAGTGAGTGAGACCACCCTGGGCCATCCAGAAACTCTTTTGACCCAGCAACCAGGCCCAGCAAGCCCAGTGTGAAAAACTGCTGCAGAACTCCTTGCAGAGAGTCTAGATCAGTGGTTCTCAAACTTTCTAATGCCATGACCCCGCAATATAGTTCCTCATGTTGTGGTGACCCCAAACCAGAAAGTAATTTTGGTGGCTACTTCAAAACTGTAATTCCAAATAAATAACATTTTCCGATGGCTTTAGGTGACCCCTGTGTTTGGTCGTTCAACCCCCGCAGGGGTTGAGAACCACAGGTTGAGAACCACTGGCTAGAGACAAGACCCACCCAGCTGATCCAGGAGCAGAACATCTTGTCAGAGTGGCACAGCAGATTTGCCTCCAAGGGCTGCAACAGGAAGAAGTAGAGCTCAGAAATGAGACCCAAGCTGCACCCATCCAGACAACTTTGAACTTGGTAAATCAGGACCTGGTGCTAAGGTAAGCAGTTTATCAAAGCTCTAAACCAAAAGTCAGAAACAAACCAAGTATCTTAAAAACAGTTTAATGTCTCTCCATTCTAGAGACTAGACAACCTCAAAAAATTTTAGAGTCACATCTCCTGTGAAGGCAGCTAAGGAAAGATTTATTTCAGGCTTCTCTCCTCACATAATAGTTCCCTGACTTGAGGAGGCAAAACTGCAATCTTCAAGGCATGCTCAGTGTGTATGTCAGTAGGGAGAGGTGCGTGTGTCCAAATTCCTCCTCTTACATGAGAATACAGCCACACTGGATTAGGGCTCAGGCTGATGATCATTTCCTAACACAGTCATCTGTAAGGTCATATTTCCGAGTAAGTTGATAATCGCAGATACTGGGTGTTAGGACATAACATTTATTTTAGGGAGGTAGGGGACACAATTTAACCCATAGCAGCTTGTCAAATAGACAGGCAGGAAATGGGAAATCTGTTCAGGGGAAATACCATGTGCAGCAGAGCAGCAAAGGAGAACTGCATGAAATGGATCTTGACAAGTAGGAAGAGCTTAGCTCATGAAGCGCATCACATGGTTTTGGCAGTGTGTCCTCTGGGCAAGTGTTACAAGCCGCAGAACACCACCTTACTGGCAAAAGGAAGAGCTCAGGTACATAAAAGAAGGTCATTTATGAAACTGATGCATGTTCAAATGAGGGAAAGGATATTGGAAAAGGGTTTTAATTATGAGAAGAAAAAAAAGTTCAGAGGAATGGGAAAAGGGATTGATACAGATATTCCTCATTTAATAGCCTTTCTGTTTATTGCCTGGGCTTAGGACTTCAAATTTATTACTTACCACTGAGACTTAAAATAAAAAATAAATAACACACCTCAAGATATTACAAAAACAGAACAAAAAAATCCAAACCCAAAGCTAGTAAAAGAAACAGAATTAAGCCGGGCATGGTGGCTCACGCCTGTAATCCCAGCACTCGGGAGGCTGAGGCAGGAGGATTGGTGCGAGTTCGAGACCAGCCTGGGCTACAAAAGTGAGCTCAGGACCAGCCTCAACTGCATAGCGAGACCCTGTCTCAAAAAGACAAAAAAAAAAAAAGAAACAGAATTATAATAATCAGAACCAAAAATCAAAATATTGAGACCAAAAAAAATAATATATAAAGAATTAATGGTAAAACTGGCAATGTTGGAAACTGTTGATTTAAGCCTTTTATAGCTCAGCATTCCAATCTAGCTTTGCATTTTACGCCTTGTGGTTAAACTTTTCTGCTGGGTGGCTGAGAGCAAGTATAAGCACGACCTGTATAGCAAAACATGTAACTTTTGTATCTCTCAAGGTCAGTAAAATCCCCTCAGGATTTACTTTGGAACCATGTACAGTGCTTTGTAGAACTGTTGTCAGTGTCAGCCATCGGGATGAGTCGCAGCCATTGCTTGACCAGTTTGTTCTGTGTAAAAGCCTGAGAGAATGTTTTCTCTCTAAGTGATTCTCCTTTGGCACACTATGTATCTTCAATCCCTTTACTCTGTAGCCCCATAATCTTGAACAGAAAATTTGGGAAACCACTGAGTTATAGGAAGTTATATAGCACAGGTTCTCTTATGTCCTGAGTCCTCACTGACCTTGGAGGGTTAGGGCCAAAATATTGGCTGTCCTTGCAGCACTTCTTTTTCTCTAATTTTTGGTCTGTAAACTTGTATTCTTAACCCACCAAAAGAAAAGCTTAGTGATACTATTACCCTATGACATAGGTACTTGAGCACGACATCACTATCTTTCTGAGTAACAAACATCTTAGACTTGAGTTGGAATTGGTATTTTCTATCTATCATTGATACTCTAATAAACTCTAAAGAATGTGATAAAAGAAGTTATACGTTTTTACACATTTAGAAGCCTAAGTATATACAAAATTGTAGCCAGTCAATCCTATGGCATTTTCCTAGTCTCTTACTCTCATTTAATACACTTTTTTGTTTTCTTGTAAACCAACCATTTACTTGAAAGAGAGTATAGCAGTAACTGGAATTACAATGGAAGCAGCACACATCTAAAAGACCAGAATGACAGGCATTCCAAGCATATTTTTACTGTCACACATTGCTATCCTCAGTGTCAAAAACATTTTGGAGGTTCCTAGGAACATTATCTAATTCATCCTGTATATATAAGTGCATGGCTTTGCCCCTGCCATTCTTCCTATCTTTACTGCTTGCAGTCACTTCATTGTTTAATACTTAAGTCCTTGATATAAGTTTACAGACTAAAAATTAGAGAAAAAGAAGTGCTGCAAGGATAGCCAATATTTTGGCCCTAGCCCTTCCAGGTCAGTGAGGACTCAGGACATAAGAGAACCTGTGCTATAACTGCCTATAACTCAGTGGTTTACTAAATTTTCTGTTCAAGATTATGGGGCTACAGAGGAAATGGATTGAAGTTATAGTGTACCTAAGGAGAGTCACCTAGAGAGAAGACGTTCTCTCAGGCTTTCACAGAGAGCAAACTGGTCAAGCAATGGCCATGACTCATCCAAGTGGCTGACACTGACAACAATTCTACAAAGCACTGTACATAGTTTCAAAGTAAACCCTGAGGGGATTTGACTGATACAAAACTTCCATGTTTTGTTATACAGGTCGTGCTTTAACTTTCCCTTAACTACCCAGCAAAAAACTTTAACCACAAGGCATAAAACATAAAGCTAGATTAGTCTGCTGAGCTGTAAAAGGTTTAAATCAATAGTTTCCAACATTGCCAGTTTTGCCAATAACACACAGTGATTCTGAAACATTGGATTATGCATACAACTACTTTCTCTTAGTTCAATGAGAAGAATTTTTTGTACTAATAATGATTAGAAAAATTATCATGTCTACACCCTGTGCTCTGTATGACTACTAGGAGGACAATAATATGCTTTGTATCAAATACTGGAAATGTACTATTAACGTGTTTTGAAACTGTCACATTGTTATTTCTTATTAAATGCAATAAAAATAAATAAATTAATAAATAAATAGGATTAATAAAGCCCTAGCATGATAGCTGAGTAGACTAAAGCACCTGCTTAGGCAGAGCACACTGGCCGGGGTTTGGTCTTTGGCCTGCTGTGCCAGCCCTGTCCTGGGCCATGCTGAGACAGCAAATGAGATTGGGTGTGGTAACATGCAACTATAATTCTAGTGCTTGGGAGGCTAAAAACAAGAGAATCATTAGGAGTATGAACTACATAGTGAAATCTTTTAGCCCCTAAAGAACCTCTCCTAAATACAGAGGGGAAAAAAAAAGAAATAAAGAAAAAAATTAATGACTAAATTACTTTGTTTTTGAAAGAATAAACAAAATAGACAAAAACCTCAGTCAATCTTGCTAAAAGAGGCAGAAAAGGCTAATCAATTCAAGTAGAAGTTAAAAAGGTAAAATCACAACAGACACTAATAAAATTAAAAAAAAAAAAAAAAACAATGACAACTCATTTTTTGAAAGGCCAGGTCTTGCTATGTAGTTTAGGCTGGGCTAGAACTTACTGTGTAGCCATGGCAACTGCAAACTCATAGCAATCCTCCTGCTTCAGCATCCCTAATGCTGGGATTACATGTATGTGCCATCACACCTGGTTAATAAGTAATTTTCAAAATTATACCAATAAACTGAAGACTTTGAAAGAAATGGATAGATCCCTCAATAGATATGAATTATCAAACTGAAGATATTTAAAATACTAAATAATCCAACAATAAGAGATGAAATTGAAGCACTAGTATAGAATTTACTAAAAAGAAAAACCCAGTTGCAGATGGCTTTATAGTTAAATTCTATTAAAAGTTCAGGAAAGTTCTAATACCAATATTCCTCAACTTTTTTTTTTTTGAAACAGGGTCTCGCTATGCAGTTCAGGCTGGCATTGAGCTCATTTTTGTAGCCTAGGCTGGTCTCAAACTCACACTGATCCTCCTTCCTCAGCCTCCCAAGTGCTGGGATTAGAGGCATGTATCACCACGCCCGGCACTCCTCAACTTTTTAAATGAAATTCAAATGGAACAGTATTCCCAAAACTATTACTGGAAGCTATCATTACCCTGATTTGAAAACCTACCAAAAAACAAAATTATAGACAAATTGCTTTAATGAAGATACATAGTTCACTCAATGGGTAATGCAATCATAGACCACTAGCAGGGTATCCCAAAATGATTATGAATACGATTCTCCAACTTCCTGTACTACACAGGCTATAGGAATTGATCATGATCAATGTAGAATATTTAAATGAGTCTGCTGATGGGCCAGAATCCTTTCAAACCCTGAAAGAAATTATTCAAGAGCTCAGTCGCCAGGGCTGGGATGCAGCTCAGTGCACAGTACATGCCTGGCAAGCACGAGGTCCTGAATTTTATTCCCAGTACCAAATAAATGAGTTCTGTCAACAACTGTTTGCACTTCCTTAAGTCCTGGTGGTCCAATGGCACATGCTATGAAACAGGAATCCTCTTGTAATAACTCTCCTGAACTACAGTTCAAAGTAACAAAGACAATCAAGAATGGCATCCAGTGCCGGGTGTGGTGGCGCACGCCTGTAATCCCAGGACTTGGGAGGCTGAGGCAGGAGGATCGGTGTGAGTTCAACACCAGCCTGGGTTACAAAAGTGAGCTCAAGGCCAGCCTGAACTGCATAGTGAGACCCTGTCTCAAAAAGACAAAAAAAAAAAAGAATGGTATCCTGCGCTTTGAGAATTTTACTTTTGTGACTGAGACAGATGTAGATTCTGAAATGGACCCAGAACAACCACTCACGGAGCATGAAGGTGTAGAGAAGATCTTCAAGGACACTCAGAGCACCTGCAAACGTGAGCCTAAATCAGATAATCATGTAGAAGTGAACAAGACAGAACATCAGAGGGTAGACACCAAGCAACCAAATTTCTGTTCTTCCATTAGGTCCTCAAACTAAAAGATAGAAAAATAAAGAGATAAAGCAGACAGCAGCAATGAAAAAGCAGCCCTTCTCCCAGGCCCCTTTTCACTAGAAGACACAAATATCACCATAAAATTTAATAAATATCCTTTCAGGGCAATCCAGAAGGCAGTAACAGCACATTAGGAAATATGCTAAAATTATCTGCAACTTCTCCATCATCTGCTTCAAAGGAATTGCTGTTTATATGTAGTGTTCAATATAACTTAAATATTTACAAGAGTGTAGATGTACAGGCCAGTTAAAAGAAACTTATACCTGATTTGATTTTGGGTATCTGCTCATAGCTGAAAGCTACTGAATGATAAACTTTGGGAGATTTTGATTTTATTTTTAAGTTTATTTATTATAAGAATTGTATTTGTTTTAGCCTTTCCCAGTTAAGTGTACACTGAGAACTGGCTATGTATTAAACTTTTAAGGGTCTTTTAAAAAAAGAATAAATATATTTTCATAAACAAAAGCTGAAAAGATTCATAAGAAATTGCTAAGTGATATTATACAGAGGGTAGAATGTAGAGAGTAAATAAAGAAAATTAGGAAAGGGGGAGCAAATGAGATGCCTCAGCATGTACTTTTTAATATTCCCTTGAGTTTTCAATCCATGTGCATATTCTTTCTTTTAAAGCAATTTAAGGCCTGTTATACAGAAGGAAAATTCAGTAGAATAGGAAAGATGAGCCAGAATACAAAAGAGCATGTTGAGCAGGGCACAGCGGGCCCACTCCCCCTCCCCAGACCTACCAGAAAGGAGCAGCAGGACAGGCAATGAGTGGGGCCTAGCAGTGCACTTGGATTGAGCTCAGCTGGAAGGAACTGAACACAGCAACCAGACCCAAGCCAGGTCCTGCCAGTCGAGTTCAAGTTCGAATTCAGGGGATCTAAAACCCAGTGAGCTGTGACATACCACTGGGCTCAATGGAGCCCAGCCTGAGGCCCAGACCTATAGGAGCATCCTCACAGAACAGAGGTGTCTGTCAGCAAGTAATGGGCGAAGTAGTCTGTTTGGAGGATTCCAAGTGTAGATGCATGAAGAGTAGGTGCTGAGACAGAACTCAGGGGAACTAATTTAAAAACAAATTCCCAATTTAAGATCCACCTTGGGTTTTGTTTGTTTGTTTGTTTGTTTGTTTGTCTGTCTGTCTGTTTAGTTGGTTGGTTGGTTGGTTGGTTTTTTTGTATTTGGTGGAGGGTCTCACTGCACAGCTTGGGTAGCTCGGATTACTAGTGACCCTTCTGTTTTCAGCCTCTCCAACACTGGGAATACAGTATTGTACTGCCAAGCCCAGACTTGATCACCAGCTCAGCATGACCTGAGGCAGGGTCAGAGTGGAATATGGTACAAAGGATCGAACCCTGGGCCCTATGTTTACCTAAGAAAGCCTAGTCTACTGAGTTATCTCACTGGCCCAAAATCTGCTTTGTTATACTGCTATAATATTTGCTCCTATTGTCTGAATTACAAACCCATTAGTTACAAAAGTTTCTTAATTCTAAATTTCAATAGATACTATTAGTATTGCTAATTATACTACTGTAATTAGGAAGCCACGTCTGCCTTAACCACATGTTCTCCCTTGGTAATATCAACAGGTGCTTGGGTAATAACTTCACCTAAGCCCTATACCGAAGGACAGAGGTCAGAGCCAAATGGAAACCAATATCTCACTCTCAATAGAGAAAGTAAAATCTTGGGATGCATACAAAGCAAGAATCTCTGACATAGGAGATATACCTAAAAGACAGACTTTTTGCAGAGAAGTTCTGACTGGGGTGATACAGCTATCTACTATCAAACTTTTGCAAAAATATATCACAGAAATCAAAATAAAGTGTTCTATCTGAAATAGAAAATGACAAAAGAGGGAGAAAAAGGCAATCTCAGGCCCTCAGCACACCCAGAAGAAACCAAGGAGACACCAGCATAGAAGGAATTGGAAGCCACACACCTGAAATTTCTGAAATAATAGCAGCTGAAGTAAAGAAACAACGGCAGAAAGGTATACAGGAAATCAGATGTTTGTATACCTATTGTTATAGCAGCACAATTGGTGATATCCAAGTATTGGAAGTTACCAAAAGGCCATCACCTGAAGAATGGTTAAAAACGATGTAGTGTTTTTTATGCAATCAAATATTACTCATCTATAAAGAATGATAAACTAGAAGATTTCATATATAAGTAGATGTATCTTGAACATATACTGATAAGTGAAATAAACCAGACATACATGTGTGAATATCATACAATCTTCCTACTATAAGAACTCAAAAGAAGAAATAAAAAATAGAGGCATAACATGGCTAAATGGAATCCAAGAACTTAATGATTGAACAAGGAAGAGAAAGCAAGCAAAAATGTTAGCTGGGCATGGTGGCACATACCTGTAATCCCAGCACTTGGAAGCCTAGGTGGAAAGATCAATGTGAGTTCCAGACCAGCCTGGGCTACAAAAGTGAGCTCAAGGCCAGACTGAACTGCACAGTGAGAGCCTGTCTCAAAAAGACAAAAAAAAAAAAAAAAAAAAAAAAAAAAAAAAAAAAAAAAAGAATGAAAAGAAATGTTAGCAAATATGGCAGGGCAAAACCATGCACTTATACACACAGAATGATTTAAACAATGGTCTTAAGAATCTGCAACAGGTTTTTGACAGAGGATAGCAGTGTGTAATACTAAAACCATGCTTGGAATGCCTGTTATTCTGCTCTTTTTGATGTATGATACTTCTAATGTCATATTAATAATTGCTGTACTCTCAAGTAAATGTTTGTTTTTAAAAAAATGGTAATAAAAGAGAATAAGAGACAAGGAAAAAAATCATAGGACTGACCTGCTACAATTTTGTATATGGTTAGATTTCTAAATATCTGTGCAAAAATGTGCAATTGTTTTTATCACATTCTACAGGGGTTTATTAGAATATTCGTGATTGATGGAAAATACTGGTTGGATGTTAAATCTAAGGCATTTGATATTCAGAATGACAGAGATGTTAAACCCAAGTGCCTTTGTTATAGAATAATATCATTAAGCTTCTCTTCTGGAGAGTTAACAACTTAAGTTTGCTGACCAAAAATTTAGAGAAAAAAGAAGGGCTACAAAGATAACCAGTATTTTGGGCCTAGCCCTCCAAGGTCAGTGAGGACTCAGGACATAAGAGAACCCATACTGCATCATCCTATAACTCAGTGGTGTCCCAAAATTCTGTTCAAGGGGATTATGAGACCACAGAGAAAAGGGATTGACAATGTGTAGTGTGTCTAAGGAGAGTCACCTAGAGAAAAAAACATTCTCTCAGGCTTTCACAGAGTGCAAATTGGTCAAGCAATGGCAGTGACTCAACAAGATGGCTGACACTGAAAAAGTTCTATGAAATGCTGTACATAATTTCAAGTTAAATCCTGAGGGTATTTGACTGACCTTCTCAGATATAAGAGTTACATGTTTAGCTATACAAATCTTGCTTTAACTTGGCCTTAACCATCCAGCAGCAAAGTTTAAACATGAGGTATAAAGAGTAAAGCCAGATTAGTATGCTGGGCTGTAAAAGTCTTAAGTCAACAGCTTCTGACATTTTCAGTTCTGCTAATAGCCCAGTCTTTACTATTGGACTATACATGCAACTATTTTCTCTTAGTGCAGTGAGAACTATTTGTACTAATAGTATTTAGAAAAGTTTTCCTGTCTACATCTTGTACTCTGGACAACTACTATAATGACAACAATATGCACTGAATTAATTATTGTGGTTGTCATACTAATGTGTTTTGAAATTCTCTGTTATTTCTTTCTTATTAAAATTAATAACATTTTAAAAAATAAATAATCACAAATTTCAGAACTGAAAAAATAAAAAATAAAAGTTAAAAAAAATGGAATAGAGGGCCATTACCTCAATATTACATAAGCCATGTATAACAAACCTAAGCCAACATAATTCTAAATAGAGAAAAACTGAAAGCTTTCACTCTCAGATCAGGTACAACACAAGGATACCCTCTATTATCAGTCCTATTCAATATATCTCTGAAATCATTAGCTAGATCTATTAGACAAGAGAGGGAATTAAAAGGAATAGGAAAAAAAGGAAGTCACACTATCATTATTTACAGGTAACGTGATACTCCACCTGGAAAGTCCTAAATACTTCACCAGTAACCTCCTAGAATTAATAAACAAATTCTGTAGCATAACAGGGTACAATGTCAGCATCCAAAAATCAATAGCATTCCTCTACACAAGTAACAAACTCACTGAGAGAGAAATTAGAGAAATAATACCACTCACAATAACATCCAAAGGAATGAAATACCCAGGATTAATCTAACAAATGAAGTAAAATATCTATACAGTGAAAATTGCAACCCTCTAAAAGAAAATATTGAAGAGGATTTCAGAAAATGGAAAGATATTCCTTGCTTCTTGATAGAAACAACCATTAGAAAAATGGACATACCCACAAAATTGTTATACAGATTTAATGCAGTCCCTATCAAAATACTATCAATGTACCACACAGATCTAGAGAAAATATTTCTGAAACATATTTTGAACTAGAAAGCACCTAGAATAGCAAAGAATATCTTGGGCAGCAAAGGCAAGGCAGAAAGTATTACAATCCCGACTTGAAATTATACTACAATGATACTGTGATTAAAATCAGCATGGTACTAGTAATTGGATATATATGTATCTGACAATCAATGAAACAGAATAGAAGACACAAATCAACTACAAACAGGCTCAGCCATCTTATCTTTGACAAAGGGGCCAAACATGTTCACTGGAAGAAAGATAGCCTCTTTAACAAATGGTACCGTAAAAACTGAAAAAGCTGGCTTTCCACATGCCAATAACTGAAACTAGTCCCGGGTGTATTGCCATGCTCTAAACTAAAGTCAAAATGCATTAAGGATCTAAACATTAAAATAAAAACACTAAATCTCCTGAAGAGAAAGTAGGCAAAAGGCTTGAAAGCATAGGAGCATGCATACAGTTCACGAACAAAAAACCAAATTTCATGGGAAAGGCAGTAAAGATTCAACAACTGGGATCTCATCTTATTGAGAAGCCTTTCCATGTCAAAAGGAATCATCAACAGAGTAAAAAGACAACCCACATATTGGGAAAAGTCATAACCAACTATTATATTAAGAATTTAAATAAATACAACTCCAAAATTTTAAGGATCCAATCAAAAAATAGGCATCTGAGATGAATACACACTTCACAAAGTAAGAAATATAAGTGGAAAATAAATATATGAAAAAATGTTCCACAATACTGGCCATTCAAGAAATGTAAATTAAAGCAACACAGAGATACCATCTCACCCCACAAAGAATAGCTATCATAAATAAATCAACTGATAACAAATGATGGAGAAGCCGTGGGATAAAGAAACACTTCTTCGTTGGTTGTAAAGTAGACTGGTACAGCCATTATGGAAATAAGTGTGGAGAGTCCTCAAAATACTAGGACTGGAAATTCCATTCAATCTAGCTATTCCACTTCTGGGCATTTTCCCAAAAGAACTGAAAATATCATGCCATAGCGGCATATGTGCACCCATGTCTATAGCAGCACAATTTGTCATAGCCAAATCTTGGAAAGAATCAAATGTACATCACTTGAGGAACAGATGAAAAATGTGTTATTTTTCTGTAACAGAGTACTATTCAGCTATAAAGAAAGGCAAACTCAAATCCTTTATAGGCAAATGGATGCAACTAGAGGCTATACTCATAAGTGAAACAAATCAGAACCACATGTGTAAATATTATATTGTGGAGACTGTAAGAACCTGAAAGAATAAATAAAACTTGAAAGGTAAAATAGATGTATTAAATGGAAACTGAGTTTAAGGATTAAACAATGAAAATGTTAGAAAGGAGAAAATTAGGGAAAAATCATGCAAACATATATACAGGATGGCTAAGGTGATTATACTAATAATTTCCATTAGTCTTTTGAAAAGAGCAGGTAATGCTTAGCACTTTCACCTTGACTAATTGTAGAAATTTATGTGCTCATGCATCGAGGACAGCAGTGTGTAATACAAAACCACTAGTTGAATACCTCTCATCTTGGTCTTCCAAATGTGCACTGTTTCTAATGTTTTATCAATTACTATGCTCTCTTTGAAATGAATTTTAGAAAACACAAGGAAAAAATTAAGATTTCTTGACATTAATATTCAATTATCTGTCTAATTTGCATAACTATATCTGTTAATCTGAGCAACAGATTTGACATTAAAAATAGATAATACAACAACCATTGTTAATTCTCTATTCCTCTTTTGGAAATCTGTAACATATGTACTGTTGTATATTTCCCAGTTTCTTTCATTTTTTTCTATTTGTTTTTGCTTCTGTTTTTACTCTTCAAAATTACATTAAATTTAAACCAAAAGGAGCATGTGGGTATTTTGAAGCTGGCTTTAATCTTTTGCTTAAGTCCTGCTATTTTAATTTTGTTTTCTTAATAAAACTGATTTGTCATTTTATTGTTTTATTTAACAGTATTTAGAGCAAAAAGAAAACATCTTTAAAGACTCTGAGTTAAAAAGACAAGTAAGTCCAACAACAATGTAAAAAAATTGCAATCAGTAATCCCTATTATCATTTTGTTAAAACACTAATCTCCAGGAAACATAAAATCGATGCACTTATCCTGTCTCCGAAAGAAATCACATTCAAACAAGTAGGGAGAAAAGCCTTCCAATTTACCAAAAGCATTGCCTTGCCACAATAAGATACAACACTATGAATTTAAAGTTTTGCTTTCTGAAACAAAGAAATACATACTACTCAATACATCACTGTTTCAGTTCAATTTTATAGTCATTAATTAGAATCAAAATCAGCACATAAACTTTCTACAATTTGGTCTCTAAACCTTTTCTTGACGAAACAAAAGAATAGGACTACTTGGTACTGAGAGTGACAAAAAACAATTCTTATGACAAGCCCTTATGATAGATCTTGGACCATAGTTATTACAGTTTCAACCCTTTTATAGTAAATGGCACTTTCACTGTAAATAATGATACCTTAGCAAGAGTGGACAGTGGGAGAACTGTCATTCAGTTCATTCTTATTTAGAAAAAGATTTGAAAAGAAAAATCTTATTTTGAAACATAAAGGTCAAAAAACACTTCTCTTAAAATAAGTGTCTGGGTTTTATCGTGCATCAATCACATATTCCTCTTTGTTATGACTCCCTTTGGAGACTTAATATCTCCGAACATACCGCCAAACAAAAACTCTAAAAATGCCTTCATTGATTGGCTTCACTGCCCAGTGAAAAATTACATTTCTATAGGAAATGCCTGTCAAAGCCATTTGTACTCCTCTCCTAAATGTTGTCTGTAATCATCTAGTACAGTTCACTACTCTAAGAACAAAATAATTTAGATGATTGCCTATCTTTTTCAGATTTTATATTGTACTATCTCAGAATCTTGGACTATGGATCCAAAAAGAATTGACATTCTGTATTTGAAACCCTTCCCCTGAGGATATTTAGATTCTTAGAGAAAGAGAGAATAGGCTTCTCAAAGTACTACAGGTTTGTCCTATTTGGTTTAAATATTAAGGAAATCTGGCCCCCATTCAACTTCTGGAGGGGACAGTAAAATATATTGGATATATATAAAAAAAAAACTTGCAAATGCTTCTTTGTGTTAAAAGACATAAATAGCATTCTCTCATTTTTGTCAAAAAAGAACTATTTAGTAGACAAAGTGGCCTTTAATAATAGTCCTGTCTCCAAATATGGGAAATTTCCAATTTATGCATTGGTTCCTTCTTTTCGAAGGGGAACAGCTTAAAGTCTTGATATATATTCCAGGTTAGGTTTGAACTCACTATGCAGTCTCAAACTCATGGCAATTTTCCTATGTAAGCCTCCTGAGTGTTAGCAATGCAGGTGTACATCATCATACTTGATCTATAGTTATAGATACAGATAAATGTAGATACAGAGGCAGAGATAAATATTTGTTCTTTCTTAGTCATAGTTTTACCCCTTATGGAAATTATAAAATTCAAGTAAGAGTGAAGTATTAATAAGCTAAAATACCCTAAGCAATAGAATACCTTTAGAGAAAGCTCTTCATGGGCTTATTTTTCAACAAGATAACAAAGAAAATGGCCAATACTATGTCCAAACTTCAATGAAGTGGGAAAGCATAAGTATTACAAACCATCCAAGGAGGGCAGGTGTTGGTGTTACCACCTAAAAGGAGTACACTGGGTCATTCGGGATGCTGGAACAGAACACCACAGACTGAATGGCTTCTAAATAAAAACTTGTTTTTCATAGTTCTAGAGTCTGGAAAATTCAAGACCAAGATGCCAGCAGAATCAATGCCTAATTAAGGCCCACTTGTGCTTTCATAGACAGTGAAAGAGTAAGGAATCTGTCTGAGGCCTCTCTTATATGAGCACTAATCCCATTCATGAGAACCCTTCCCTTGTGCCATAACCCTCCCCCATACCATCTCCTTGGGGTTAGGGTTCCAACTTATAGATTTAGAGGGAATGCAAACATTCAGATCAAAACAGGAATCCAAGAAAAAATACAAAAGGGTGCCAAGTGAAAATAAAAAGTACCCTCCAAAATGGTTGTTTTTTTCTGTAGGTAATAAGCATATTATCAGAGCAAGACTTTATATCTAAATATTAAGAACTAACTTTGAGAATAAACTTAGGATATGTTTATTATTCCTTCTAAATATAATCATGATTTTTCTGCTTTTACACAAAATCAAAGTGAAAACCATATTCATGAAGAGCCAAGCAATGATAAAGACAATTTAACATTGGGCAAAAACAGTAACAGCATAGAATATATTTTCATAATGTGCAAATAGAAACTCACTGAAAATTGAAACAAATTTTACTTCTGTAATGAAAAGCAACTTATCTGGAAAAAAAAAAAGTTTAATTAGTTTACTGTATTAAAATTTTGGATGTAGCTGAGTGTGATGAGTTAGGCCTATAACCCCAGCACTCACTTGGGAGACTAAGGCAGGAGCAACACGGAAAGTTTGAGGCCAGCCGGGGCTACAAAAACATTCCAAAGCCAGCCTGAACTGCTAAGCAAGACCCTGTCAGAAAAAGACCCAGAGAAAAAGTGGAATACAGTAATGCTTAGAAATAATGCTCAAGTTTTATTGTTTAAAATACATTTTCAGCAGAACAGCAGCCAAGTTCTGATATAACCCATGGTTCTCAAAAAAGATACTGTGCAGTCAAATGAAGAAAGTACTTTTAAAAATATAAGTTTATATGCTGTTAAGAAAAAAATTAAATATTAAAAAAAGATCTGCACTGAAAGAAATTTTAAGGACAGTCTTCAGGCACAGATATTATATTACTTGAGAAAAGCAAGGATTTACACAAAGTATGAAAATGGAATAAAGATAAGTATAAAACTGAAAAAAATATGTAAGTAAGTTTCTGACATCAAAGAACTTGAAATAGTGAGTTCAAAGGAGATTTTAGCAACGTTGGTGAAACAAATGAACAGCATTCAGATCTATCACAACACTATCATTCTCATAATACTTAAAATATACTTATAATAACACATACTGAAAATAAAATCATGAAACTTTTAATACTTGAAATATCTACACAGAACTTTGTAAAAGAAGTACATGGCTATTGGCATATTTTTTCTCATGTATTAGAAAAATACCTGGTGGAGGGCCAGCCAAATAGCTCAGCAAGCAAGACCTGTATAACAAAACATGTAACTTTTGTATCTTCCAAGATCAGTCAAATCCCTTCAGGATTAATCTTGAAACCATGGACAGTGCTTTGTACAACTGTTGACAGTGTCAGCCGTCTGGAAGAGTCACAGCCATTGCTTGAGCAATTTGCTCTCTGTGAAAGCCTGAGAGAATGTTTTCTCCCTAGGTGACTCTCCTTAGGCACACTATACACCTTCAATCCCTTTCCTCTGTGGCCCCATAATCTCCTTGAACAGAAAATTTGGGAAACCACTGAGTTATAGGATGTTACAGCACAAGTTCTGTTCTGTCTTGAGTCCTCACTGACCTTGGAGGGCTAGAGCCAAAATATTGACTGTCCTTGTAGTTCTTCTTTTTCTCTAATTTTTGGTGTGTAAACTTACATTCATAGCCCTCCAGGAGAAAAGCTTAGTGATACTGTTACTTGCCCTTAACCACCCAGCAGAAAAGTTTAACTACGAGGCATAAAATGTAAAGCTATATTACTATGCTGAGCTGTAAAAGGCTTAAATCAACAGCTTCCAACATTACCAGTTTCACCAGTAACTTACTGCAATTACGGAACATTGGACTATGTATACAACTACTTTCTCTTAGTTCAAAGAGAAGAAATTTTTTTTACCAATATCGATTAGAAATTTTATCACCTCTACACACTGTGCTCTGTATAACTACTACAAGGACAATAATATGTATTGTATCAATTATTGTGAATGTACTACTAACATGTTTTGAAACTGTCATATGGTTATTTCTTATTAAAAGTAATAAAAAAAATTTTAATAGCTCAGGGAATTAAAGTGCCTGCAAGCAGGTGCAAGGCCCTGGGGTGTGATTACCGGCCTGCAGTGCCAGCCCTGTCCCCCAGGGCATGCTGAGAGGGCAACTGAGATGGGATGTGGTGGTGCCCACTTGTAATCCCAGCACTTGGGAGGTGGGATACAGTAGTATCACTACAAGTCAGAACTGCAGTGAGACCCTGCACGCATACACACCCTCACACGCAACATGCAAAGTCACAACAAACCTGCAAATATATTTACTATAATATGAAATATAATACTTTTGAAGATAATTTAATGGTCTTTGTTCATTTTGTGGCACTGAGAGGAATAATATCTGAAACAATCTATCAAAAGTATTAACTAAGTATTTGAGAAAATAGTTTTGACATAGGGGAAAGAAACTTCCAACCTGCTAGATATTTGAGAAGAGTTTGTGAAATTTCAAAGAGTGAAATTCAGGAGCAATGGAAGTGATGAACAGAACATATTTATTGAGGGAAAGAAAGTTTCTGTCCAAGGGATATTCAGAAGTAGACCCAAGTGAGAGGCCAAGGAACTTGGCTTTTCTAGGAACTTTTATGGAGCAAAACGACAAGGTGAGGCAGGTCTGTTATGGTTTATGTCTAGTTGTCCCCCCAAAGCCTCATGGAATCATTGGGCGGGGACTTCTAGAGTTTGAGACTTGATCCATGATCCCTGGGATTATGGGTTTTAGTACTGATGGGATTATGGGTGGAAGTACTTCTGGGATTATGGGTGTAGCCTAGGGCGGGAACTAAAGCGGAGAGCCTGAATGTAATATAAAGAGAGACAGAGAGACAGACTGGAGCTCTAGCTGTTGCTGTTGCTCTGCTGCCGTGTTGGTTGGCTACCTCTGCCGCCATTTTGTTGCTGTTCTGCCGCCATGAACTGGATGCTGTCCGCCCTGCTCCACTCAGCCTTGGGCCAGCCGAATATGGACTGAAACCTCTACGAACGGTGAGCTAAATAAACCTTTCCATCCTTCATTTTGAGTGTTGGGTATTTGTCCCAGCAATGAGAAAAAAGTAACTAAGACAAGGTCCAAGGGAGGAAACATGGGAACACAAAGATGGGCATGAGGCGAGATAAAATTATTGTTATCCAATAAAATTACAAGACTAAATGCTCAGGTAAAATTGGGATCGAAACAGGGAAGCGTGTCCCATAGCAAGCAGACATGCCTACAAAGCAAGGTCTCTTCCTTTAGGAAGTTGGCTTAGTGCCTCTTCCTCACTTTTCAAGTTGACTGATATCTATTTAGAATACTAACTCCTGATGTCCATCCCTAGGCAGGAATGTGGGTACATTTGTTTTGTCCTTTGTTGTGAGGTCTGGTCCACAGTGGAAGTGCCTGTCTCTCCCACAGTTGCAAGGTACCTTGTCTTCCATACTGACTCCTTTGAGGGCCCAGCCCTGTCTGACTGCCTATAATATTTCTACCTAACTCCACGGCCTACAGCATGTTCAACAAGTGATATTTAAAGTAAAACATTATCAAATTTTATAGAAAGAGCATTTCAACTAAAATTATAGAAATTTTAAAGAAGTTTTGACTTGATACAGTTACCTGTTCTATTAATTTCAGTAATTTAATAAACCATATCTAAAGTTTTCACTATGCTTCTTCCTTGTGTGATTTCTGTTTATTAACATATTTAAGGTGTATCAATGCCGAAAATTAAATAACATAACTGAACAAATCAAAATTGAAATAATAAAAATGAATGCTTGGTCCTTGATTAATATCTCACATTTTAGAGCTCAAGAAAAACACTTAGAAAGAAAGAAAGACACTTCAGTATGGCAGCAAACCTTAAATATTCAATATTCATCTCAGAGGAAAGTGAGAAAAGTGAAAAATTAGACAAAGGAAGCAAATCATTTTGGAGATCTGGCTTTAATAAAAACTATTCCTGAAGCTAAAGGATGGCAACATCATCATAGTTTCTCCAGAATCTGAAATCAAGATACCTGAAAAACAACAACTTAGCAAGCAGAAGGAAAAGCTTTGGAATCAAGAAAGAACAAGAAAACTAGAAATCACAAAGAAACTGAAGAAACATTAAGGGGGAGGGGGGCAACCTGGAACACAGGAACACAAACCCGAGCTCCCTGAGAGGAGCACCTGCCTCCAAATCTGCAAGATGAGCCAGAAGAGGGCAGGCAACTCCAGAAAGACAATGAACGGGCAGCATGGTCCCGGAAATAGCTCGCAGCTACTGTAAACTGCAAGTACAACATGGATTGTCAGCCTGAAGAAGATTCCTTCTGCGCAGCTGGGTAGAGCTGGGGAGGAAATCTATTGCAGAGTCCCCCCCCCCACCCGCCCCGTGTCTTCGAGTGACAGAATCCAAAGCTATCTTGGGTAAAAGTTAATTGTTAAAGACTAAGGTACTCTGGGAATCAAAAACGCTACACATCACAACTTCTGGGACCACAAGATATGTGGTGTGACTGCATTGCCTCACTGGGAGACAGCACAGGCGAATCTCGGAGAGGAGTGGGCGAGTTACTGCTGAGAAACAAGCAATGGTGAGCTCAGGCTGGGAAGGCATGGTGACCTCACCTCTGATTGGAGGTGATCAGAGCAGCCAAAGGAGTTTCTCGTGGTTTTCTGAGAAAGCTGGATCTAAAAGAGCTAACCCTTAAGATGACAGAAGTGTTTTGCCTCGTCCCCTCGCCCACTTCCTATTCAGTGGTCTGCTTTCTTTCCTCATCTGCAATGTGCTCAAGGGGTGGATATGCTTCAGTTTTAGGGTTGCCACATACTGGGGTGTAAACAGGCTGTAAAGGTGGGTGGAGATACCAGAGACGGGATTCACAGAGGAGCAGAAACAAAAAGGTACTGGAGTGAACGCAGCCCTACAGCAGATACCACACCAATGATTGATCCCCACCCAGGGAAAGGGCAGGGCAGATCTCACTGTTTACAGACTCAAAAAACAGTGGGCTTCAAGCAAAATAAGCCCTAGCTGTTAGTCGCTATCCTTCCCTCCTGAAGGGTTGGTTCCAGCACTTCAGGATCTTGAAAGAATCACTCATCTGAACACATGGAAGAATCTTCAGAATCATTTGTCTTTCTTTGGGGGTTGTTTTTCCTTCTTATGTTCTTTTTTCTTATTTTTATTTTTTGTTTTTTAGGGGGTTTTTTGTTTGTTTGTTTGTT
This sequence comes from Myocastor coypus, assembly GCA_004027025.1. NCBI lineage: Eukaryota > Metazoa > Chordata > Mammalia > Rodentia > Myocastoridae > Myocastor > Myocastor coypus. The sequence continues at coordinate 42,693 of PVJA010016015.1, forward strand.
TGTTTTGGTTTTTTTGTTTGTTTGTTTTTTTTTGGGGGGGGGGTTTGGCCCTAATACATAATGATTCTGCAGACCTCCATCCCTCATTTCTGATGCTGCCATGTCCACTGCTGTAGGGTCAGGGTTTTCTGCTCAAAGGCATGGATGTGCAGGAGCTCTTCTGCTAGGCACCTGTTCACCAGCCAGTGTCTCTGAAGCAGTGGCTTCCCCTTGAATTTCGTCGACACCACGAGGACTCAGAAGCTCGTCGCTTCCAAGGTTCGGAGTCGTGTCCTCCACTTCCATGTGGTCCACCTCCAGGTCCCTCTGCGGCTTGTCCTGCAGGGACGCGGCGCTGAGTTCCATGTCGGTAACCCAAGGTGCAGCAGCCCAGCGGGACAGAACCCACCTCACAGCACGCACACTACTTTCCCTTTTATTGTGTGATGCTTCTGCTACTTTTACCTAATGTCTTAGTTACTTTTTACTTGTTGCTGGTACAAATATCTGACACTCGAAGTGAAGGAAGGAAAGGTTTATTTAGCTCACATTTTGTGGAGGTTTCAGTTTATACTCTGCTGGCTCCAAGGCAGCAGAAAACAATAAAGAGCAGAGGAGGAGCAATAGCTGTGGCATCCATCAAGCCTCTCTCTTCTAAGGTCTGTGTCTGTGCCTGTGTCTGTGCCTGTGCCTGTGCCTGTGCCTGTGCCTGTGCCTGTGCCTGTGCCTGTGCCTGTGCCTGTGCCTGTGCCTGTGCCTGTGCTCTTCCAAAGTGGCCTGGCTGCAAAGATCAAGCTCCTCCAAAGACCAGGAAGCCGGGCAAGGCCGGGCCAGGCAGGAAGCAGCCAGGGCAGGGCCAGTCTGGGCTGATCTCAAAGCCTTCCTCAACTCTTTTCATAACCTTTTTGTGCTGAGTCACTCTGGGGTGGCCCATCTGGCCCTAACCTCCCAGGGCAAGCCCTCCTCATCCTGCAGGGTGGGGCCCCCACAGCCCGGGACCAGCCAAGCCCATCCCGCCAAGCTTCCTCAAGTTCACACAATGTATCGACTTCCGCACCTAATTCTATTCTGTTATTTAACTAGTTACTTTGATTTTTTTTCTTCTCCTCATTCTGATCTCTTTTTATCATTTGACTTTTTATTTTCTTTGCTTTCCCCATCCACTACATTTTCCTTATCATTACTCCTGAGATTAATTCTGAGCTATTTAGTATATATTGTTATTGAATTCTTTTGAAGTTTTATTTTATTAGTACATGTTTGCAGCCCATAATGGACATGTTCATCCGGGGAGTTGATGTAGGTCCATGACACATCAGAATTCTTTCACCTGGTTTCCAGTACTCCTCTCCCACCTCCTGTCCCCTCCTCTTCACCCTCCCTCAAGCAAGGACCTATCTCCCTGTTTCCCTCTACCTTTCTTTTTTGCCTTTTTTTTTTTTTTT
>PVJA010016016.1:0-16448 GCA_004027025.1 Myocastor coypus
TTCGATATGAGATTTTTCATTTCCATTAAGGTTTGCCTTATATAACGTGCTGCTCATATGTTGGGTGCATACATATTTATGAGCGTTACTTCTTCAACTTGAAGTTTTCCCCTAACCAATATGTAGTGGCCTTCTTTATTTCATTTGATCAGTCTTGGTTCGAAATTTAGACTGTCTGCAAACAGGATTGCTACCCCTGGTTTTTTTTTTTTTTTTTTTTTAAGGTGCTGGGCCATGTAGTGTTGTTTTCCATCCTTTCACTTTTAGCCTATGAGTTTCTTTATGAGTTAAGTGCGTTTCTTGTATACAGCATATTGTTGAATTTTGCTTCCTTATGCACTCTGCCAGTTTATTTCTTTTATTTGGAGAATTGAGTCCATTTGTATTGATGGTTATAGTTGAAATATGTTTACTTATGATTGACATGATGTTTACTTACTACCTTTTACCCCTTTTTCTCCTGTGTTTAATTGAGTAGCCTATTTGGTGGGCTCTTTCTGTTCTCATTTCTTGAGTTTGAGTCATTTTGGTCCCTCTCTAAAACATCTTTTAGTATATTGTGTAGGGTTAACTTTGACGTCATGAAATTCTTTAGTAGTGCCTTGTCATGGAAGTATTTCATTTCTCCCTCATGCTTGAAAGAGAGTTTTGTTGGGTATAGCAGTCTGGGTTGAAATTTGTTTGCATGGAGGACTTAATGCACTCTGCTTCATACTCTTCTTGACTTCATGGTTTGTGAAGAGAAATCTACTGTTATTCTGATCGGTTTTCCTTTAAATGTGATCTGTTTCCTTTCTCTAGCAGCTTTTAGTATACTATTTTCTGCTGGATTTCTGGAATTTTGATTATTATATGTTTGGATGTGGTTTTAGTCAGGTTGATGTTATTTGGGCTATGCTTCAGTTACCTGTATGTCCAACTGTTTTTTTCATATGTGGGAAGTTTTCTGCTATTACTTCTGCCCATATTCTTTTTATATCCTTTGTATTGACTCCTGCTTTCTCATTGATTCTTGTTAATATCATATTGTTCATTTTTGCATCATCTTGCAGATATTGAATTATTTTTTCCTGCATCTTAGTTGTTTTTGAGCGATCCGTTCTTATCTTTTCTCTTGCTGTGATCGCGTCTTCAAGATCGGAGATTCTATCTTCACTTTGGTTCATATGGCTTTGCCAGCTTGTGATTGAGATTTTATTTTCTTGTATATCTCTTTAAAACTGTTTTATGTGATTTATTTCTTTCCTATATTGTTCATTCAGGGAATCCATAATTTTTCTATTCTCCTCTAATTTTTTATCAGGTCTTCTTTAGTAGTACTGAAGTCTCTCATTATAGTTATCCTTTTTCTCTCTAGTTCGCACATTATTTCTGCTCTGTTCTCCTCTGTACCTTTCTGTAGTTGCTCCTGTACTTTAGATTCTATTGATTTACTGAGGTCTTTTTCAACTTCAAAGGTTAATTCTGCTCTTGTTTCTTCTATATGTTTCTGCAGTTTTTTTTTTCCACTTCAGTGTCTATTCTTTCATATATTTCTTTTTTTACTTCACATGTTATCTCAGATCTGAGTTGCTCTATACATTTCTGCACTTGTCTTTCAACCTCAGCTGCTACTGATTCAGAGATTTCCTCTGCATGATTCCCATTTTCTTCTTTGGTAGGGTTTCCTGTATTTGTTTTGTGTGTGCTCGGGATCTGGGATTGGACCTTGCTCCTCGTCTTTGTAATTTTTTATAGCAGTGATCTCTGCACCCTGGCCAACGTGAGCCCTGGTCCTGTAGGTGGATGGAACCTGAGCTCAGATTGTTGATGAGAGTGTGAATGGATTAGGGCCAAGTCTACTGGTTGGCCTAGTCAGGATGGCGATGGGGTCTGGCCTGGAGTTTGGGGGTGACGGGTCAGGTCTGGGAGGTGGGACTTGATCCAGGCGCAGGCCACCAGTGGAAATGAAGGTGACATTTCAGGGTGGGAGGTGGAGTGTAGGAGCTGGGACCCGGTCCAGGTGCCCTGCGACCAGCAGGCTCCAGTTTAGGTTGAGAGGTGGAGTCTAGAAGCGGGGACCCTCTCCAGGTGCCTGGATACCAGTGGAAATGACAGGCACCAGTCCGGGGTGAGAGGTGGAGTTCAGAAGCAGGGACTTGATCCAGGTGCCACGCGACCAGTGAGCATGGCAGGCGCCCGTCGGGATTGGAGGTGGATTTCAGACGCAGGGACTTTCCAGACGCCACGCGACCAGTGGGAATGGCCTGAATATCTGAATTTAATTTATCAAAAAAATTTTTTTGGGGGGAGGGAAGTGTCTACAGGGTGTTCAGGGTCTCACTGCTAGATCAGACTCGTATTGATCTGCCTGATTACACCTCCCAGGATCTGGGATTACAGGCATGCATCACCATGCTCAGTCTCAATTGCCATCTCGGCCTACCCCAAGGTTGGGGCCAGCACGGCAAGCCCCTGCTTTACTGAATATCTTGAAGCCACGTGAGATGATAGACCTTTTCTCTCTATGTTTGTGTAAGAATATGTTGTTTTGTCTACACAATTACAGAATTGGCTGATAGCACATTTCTCTGAAGATAGTCCTCTCATTAAATGTTAAATGACACATTTTAGTCTATCATAATGTTATTTCATTAGTAAGTGATGAGATACATAAAGCCTTCTCTCATTTTTTTATGGAACCATCACTTACCTATGCTTAACACTCTGAGACTTATACCAACATTATAAATTCAGGAGGACAAGAACCACGAAAGAGGAGCAGAAATATAGAAGACATATTTCACACTGTATTTGGCTAATGCAGTTACTGAAATTCTGTGTGCAGCTTGTGATACCTGGGCTGAATCAGCCTGGGACAAGCCTAGGATGACACGCTCATCATCAAGCAGCAACCTTGAACTCTGTTCTCTCTTGCTCTCCCCGAAACTGGGATCCTTCAGTGTTCTGCTCAGTCATTCTAACATCTCGCAAAGATTAGCATCTGACCCTCCATGGCTCCTCCCCTCTTCACTACTTTTGCTTCCCAAGGAAATTGCTTTTGCATCTGCTGTCAACCACACAGACCCTCTCTTGGAGGCTTCTGAGATCTTAGGATTTTGTCTTGTATCACCTCCCAAGTTGCTGCATGCTTTGCACCTTTGTCATCAGCAACAATGATGCTGTTTTGTGATATTCTCACCATCTGAGAGAGACAGTAGCGTATGAGTGCTTTCAGTTTTCTCGTCCTCATTTGGCATAGTCCCCTTCTGTTGACAGTTCATGGGCCTGACTGTTGGACTCTGGATCACCTTTCTCTTTGGAAGCAACACCACTGAATCCTGACGTTGAGTCCTGGGGCCATAGCTTTTCTTCTCTTGGATGAGTTGTTCCCAAGGGACCCTGTTTATTTTCACATCTTTTAGTTAATGTGAAAATGAACAAAGAACAGTCTAATGAGAGCAAGGAAGGCCTATTTGTGCAGATCTTTCTATAGTGAGGGAATAAACCACTATCACTTGCTTTTAGAAGAGGATCAAAGGCAGGCTGAGGAGGGGCAAAAGTTTTATAGTAGAAGAAAAGGAGTCTTCAGGAATACCCTGTTCAGAAGTTACTGATGTGGGAAATGTAACAGGCTGGCACGACGTAGGCATTTCACGTAATTAGGTAAGTTGAACTTTCTCTGGTTAGTTCATATTTGAATGTTGTGTTTTTAAAAAGTCTTTATTTATTTAATTGGTAGAAGGTCTCACTATGCAGCTTGGACTTGCAGGAATCCTCCTGTCTTAGTCTCCCTAGCAGTGGGATTACAGGTGTGTGCCACCACGCCCAGCATATCTGGGGTTCCAGGGCTGGTGTGGCACGCAGTACTGGGGATCAAACCCAGGTCTTTGTGCTTGCAAGACCGGTCCTTAAGGCCACTGTCTCCCCAGCACCTGATTGTTTCATATTTGGAAGCAGGAACAAAAATCAAGCGATGATTGAATCCTGGCTGTTTTGTCCTATTGTTACAAAGTGCATGGTTGGGATTCTTGGACTGATTACTATAGATAATGGATAATGGATTGCTCTCCAGTGCTTGTAGCTGTGCATGGTGGATCACAGTTCTATCTTATAGAACTCTGGGTCTGCCCATTGTACATTGTATATTTCATCTCACTAAGGTGGCAGACAATGGGGCCTACGCCTCATTCCTTGATATATTAGTCAGGATTTTCCAGAGAAGCAGGACTAATCAAATGCGCAGTCATATGCACACACACATATAATTATCTGTACATATGAAGAGAGAGAGAGAGAGAGAGAGAGAGAGAGAGAGAGAGAGAGAGAGTATAAGGAATTGGGTCACATGACTATAGACGCTGGATGTCCAAAATATGCAGAGTGGAGACGTGGAGAGGACAGGCGGTGTTGTTTCGGTGTACATTCGAGGCATTCTACTGTACAACCAGGAAGCACCAGTGTCATTGCAGATGTCTGAGGGCATTTCTTTCTAGAGGAGGTGGGCTTTTTGTACTACTTAGACTTTCCTCTCACTGGATGAGGTCCACCCATATTTGGAAGGAGAATCTGCTTTGCTTAAGGTCCACTAACTTAGAGGTTAATCTCATCCAAGACACCTTCACAGAAATACTGGGAATAATGTCTGACTGAACCGGTGGGTGGATACCTATGCCCCAGTCAAGTTGACACACACCAATTAACCATCACGTTTCACCCCTGGCCACTCAGATTCCAGGAGAAATGTGTGAGTTTCATGGTGAATCAGTAACTCTAACTTTGTTACAATCTTGCTTCTTGGCCATCCAAAAGAGTATGAAGGTCCTGGTCTCCTTAGTGTCTCTAGAAGCTCAGGAAGAGCCTCTTCTGTGTTTGCAGTAGGTCTTGCTAGCAGAAATATCTGCCGAAGCACCCTCATTCCAGCCAGATATATAGGGAGAATAGGCAATTGCATCTAGGCATAGAAAAAGATAGTTTCCTGCATAGAGCAGCTGTGATATTATTATTATAGTGAGGGAATAAGCCACTATCACTTACCTGCCCCGTTACCTGAATTTGAGAGGTTTGTAATATTATCCTTCAAATCACACTATGACCTTATTTGATCTAAGAAGTTCTGAGCCAGTGCTGACAGTAGAGAGGTAACCTGCTAGCATCCTCAGAAGCCTTTGGCTGGGGAATTCTCCCTGAGCCTCTGGGTAATCAAAACCATACCCCAGTTTCCTTATACTCTGATACACTGGAACTGATAGGGAAATAATTGAACATTTCAAAGCAGGTGGGCATCTTGGGTTGCAGGAACATGCATTGTCTACAAGATTGCTTTTAAAAACCTCATTCTTTAAGTTTTCTAACAGGTCCTTTATGTTCCTGAGCATGTCATATGTAGAATTTTATCAATAGTATTCAAAATATTTTAAACATGCATTTTTTTTTTTTAATCAGGAATTGAACGCAGGACCTTGCAATTACTAGGCAGGTGCTGTACCACTGAGTTATATCCCCAACCCCAGTTAGACAATGTAATTTCTCTTTGCTTTCTGCTTTCTCCTGGCACAGTGCAGCCTGTATCTTCTCATCTGACTTAAGCACTTAACCTGCTGAGTTGAAAACTAAACTCTTCACTCCTCCTCCTTCCTTTTCTTCTTTTCATTGTTACTTCCTTTTAGAAATTAACTCTATCTAAAGTCCTATGACAATAATTAGGGTTATAAAGACGAATGAAAAAATCAGTCTAGTGGGGAGGTTGCAATTGAAACAAAGCTCTATAATGCATTGTGGATAAAGGCTATGACTCACACTAAACAATTCTGATGAAACTGAGAAGTTCCAAGGAAGGTAATATTCTGCAGGTTCTAGAAAGATGACTTGGGGTTCACTCAACACACACAGTGTAGTTGTGGAAAGTGTTGCCTAGAGACTGAGAGCATGGGGTAGGGAAAATAACACTCTCAGGCTAATCTCTGAAGTCTGCTCTGGGACTTCTCTATAGCATGTGGATCCTCTTGACATGGAAGAGTTTTTGTTGCCTTCTATATTTGCTGCACCCCCACCCCGACTGCGTGGCTCTGCCAATGCCTGGGCTGATGTTTTTGCCTTGTGAAGCTTTTCCCCTCTCTGTGTGGCAGCCTTTATCTGTAGGCACAGCTGACCTTGGCCTTGTCCAGTTCATCTTCAGCTCAGGGCTTAGGGTCACAAGAAATTCTCTGAGCAATTATTATGTCCTGAAAAGAGCTTCAACAGAAATCAGCTCTCTATCTCTGGTTTAAGTAAAATATTTAGCAGTGATTCACCACTGCTCAGTCTTGTCAGTTCATAAATACTTTTGTCCTTTTTAACTTATTTTAAAGATAGTATAATAATCAAAAGACATTAGGAATGGTACACATTTAGAAGACCAAGACTGAGTCATTCAACCGTGAGTTCATAAATTTAAAGTAACTCAAACTCCTTTGCTTTTGAGCAAAGCAAACTGGATGGTGCATATATGCTGGAATAGTCAAGTGGTGAGAGTAAGCTTAGGCTTGGGCTGGCTCACCTCCCACCACTTTGAAGAGTCAATGCTTAGGTTTTGTGCCCCTATATAAAATAGTCATGTTAATGTCCCTTGGGAGAAGGTGGAGTATATAAATGTGGTAGCACTGCCAATGACATGGGGGAGGAGGATGTAAATAGCAGATGGAAGTTGTGATTATGGCCAACAGAAATAGAAAGCTTTTGCTAGGTCACCTGCCTGCTGCCCAGCACTGGCCAATTAGCCATCATTTGCCCTCATCTAGGAAATAATTCACATCTGTTGAAATCCTTATAACACTGGATTTCTGCCCATAGATTCATCATCCTATTTTTTCTTGTGGATTAAAGAGAAAATAGGCTGTGAATTATTTCTCTTTGTAGGTAGAAATTATTATCTTCTGGCCCAGGAGACAGGGAGCAGGGTCAGCTTTCCTAGCAACAATATGGTCACAGTCTCATATTATCGGAGGGTGAACAGCATTTGAAGAGGGCATTCTGTCCTGTCTCCTCTAGCAGGTGCCATTGACCCCCAGTCATGGGGATTATCTTGGATTTTAACAACATACCTGAAAAGTTCTTTCCAGAGACTGCATGGATCTCAGGTTTAGAATTTCTTTGTTTCCTCTGGTTGCTCCCAGTCCCAAGGCTGGTTCTAGGAGGCAGAGATCACTGGTGTGCTGAGAATCCACTTTCAGGATGTGAGCTTTCTAGCCCAGAATCTGAGCCATTTGAGACATGTCACCATGCTGACTAACGCTGGTCCTAAATTCCCCTGGGCTTCCATCTGCTCCCAGTCTTGTGTGGGTCAGTATGAATGCTCTTTCTTCTGCTCAGGTCCTCTGAATACGAACATCTCCATTTTTAAGAGTAGTCTCTGAAGGTAAATAACAGTATATTAACTATAGCTTATATTATTTTTGTTATGAAATCTTGTTTTATTTTTTATAAAATTAAAGAGTCATCTGGTTCATTGGAAGTAGCACCAAATGTGGGGCCAGAATGACTGAATTGGAGTTCTTCCTTGTCCCTTATGGACCATGGGCTCAGTGCCTACTTACTTTACATCTCTGAACACCAGGCACATATTCTCTTTCCAAAGATCCTTTCCTGCCAGATGTGGTGTTACACACTTGCAATCTCAGAACTCAGGAGGCCAACGCAGGAGGACTGCTGTAAGTATGAGGACAACTTGGACTACATAGTGTGCTCAGCTTGGACTATATAGCAAGTCCTTGTTTCGGAACATGAAAAAGAAAAACAAACAACCAACAAAGATCTCTTTTCAGCACTATATTGAAGGTATAAAATGCTGTGAAGAGCAATGAGATCTTCACGAGTGACATTTAAGTTTCTCAGGTTGATCTTGTTTCTCTACTAAGATTTTAAAACCAAGAAGTTCTCCTTTTCCAACTCCATTTGATGTAAGAATTGTGCCTCCACTAAACAGCGGAGACCAAGACTTCATGATGGCTTACTGCCCTTTCCTTTGCTCCTTATCTTCTCACTTTCAGAAATCTGCTCTTTCAAATATGGCCTTTATTTTTTATTCTTTCCTCTTTCCTAATCAACCTCATAAGATATATTGGCCATGACGCATGTTTTAGGACCTGGTCATTTCTGTCTGTTACCAAAAAGCTGTCTTGGATTTTTAGATATCTTCCCTTAGTGAAAGAGGATAGCTCCAGATTTCGCCTCTGTCAGAGTATTTATGTAATTGTATCAAACCTTTCTATTTGGGTTTTGTTTTTCCACTTACACAGGTTGCCTTAAAGGTAGACAAGGATAGGTCATCTTCATTTTTATCTCTGATGTCTGGAACATGGTAGATGCCAACACATATTATTGAAATGAATTAGTAAACCTCATCATGATCGTTTACAAACAGAATGAGAGGTGGGTGGTAGAAGCTAAATACATATGCTACTTTAAATAGAATTATGCCCTCTCTGTCTTGAACTTCTGATTATTTTGTGCAAAAAATGTGTAGGTAGCAGTCTGTTTCCAGAGATTCTGAGGTATCTGCCTGTACTTTGACTTTCATACACTACCTTCTTTGTGATCTTCTGAAAAGAAAATGTGTCAACTTTGAGGGTGTCTGACCACCTCTCCTAGTTGGCTCCAATATCCATTGTCCCTTTCTTGCCAGGTCTTAGAATTATTAGCAGGTTGCTTAATCTCCCAGCCATTATGGCAGGCAGTTGTGGCCATGTATCCAAATCCAAGGCATGAGTATAATTTTCTTTAGAAGATAGAATGTGATGTCCACTCCCTTTTTCCCCAGTCTAGTGGATAAAGGCACCATGTAGGATGATAGAGCAATAAGATGGGTACCAGGTACCAGGCACCAGGCACCAAGCACCAGGCACACAAGCCTCTGAGATAGCATGCATCAGGACTCTTACATCTAGCTTCAGCTTTTATATGTGAGACATGGGGTAAACATGTTTGTCTTGGGTCTCCTTCAGCAGTCAGGCTTTTTTTTTTTTTTTTTACTCAATGCAAGAGCCATGGTTCTAAACTAGTCATCCAATTTTCATAGAGAGGTGGAAAGGTCCCTGGGACTAGAAGCCCAGATCCAGAGTCCAATTCTGACTATGAATAATGAACAGTCAAGTGTAAACTTTCTGATAGTTCCCTCAGTAAGAGATGAGCAAGAAGGGCTCTAAGATTTTTGCAAACTGCTTTATAATCCCTAAGACAGATGCCAGTGGGGGATGACTTCATCAGATCATATCTTATTTCTTTTGCAATGTGCAAATCAGGCTTCAGTGGATAGTGCAGTGGACAGTGAGGCACTAGCATGGCCACAGAAAGCATAATCCCAAATGTCATACGTTTTGATAGCACTGAGATTAGGAGCCAGCCAGTGATAGTGTAGAAATGTAGACTCCAGGACATCTAAACCTGTACAATGGCCAGACAGTTTTCTTAGAGAAAAGTGGAAGTAGATATATTTTCTAGGAGAGAGTAAGACTTTGAAGATTTCAGTTTAGAAGTCAATGGAGGAGTGAGGCCACCTGGGATAGAGGCTTTATAAGGGGAAGAGGGTCAGTGGAGGGGTTTGGGAGAAGGTCCTGGCTATGCTGGAGTCTAAGCACCAGTGTGAGGCAGGTGCAGCAGTGTCCTCCATCCCAGCAAGGAAGCTCCTCCAGTGAGCTGCCTCTCTCCTCTTTATGCAACTACAGCAGAGGCCAGTGTTTGCACCAGTGTATGTCTCTGTGGAATTGAGTTGTGATTAGGTTCTTTTATAAACCATGGATTCTGTATACAAAATAGAGAGATGTTCCATCACAAAATTATGTAAGGATAGCAAGCTCTGTGATGGCAAAACTAAAAATGCTTGAGGTGGGTCAAGTAGCTGGCAAGACAAAAAGGCAGTGCAGTCCCTTGGGAGACGTGGCATCCTGAATGATTCTCAGGTTGAGGACGCTGGTAGGGTCATCTGACCTCCCAGTACCTGGAGTCTTCTCTGTGGTTCTTGCCATGCCCTGAGTTTCTGAGCCTGCTCTGCACCTGTGATATGGGGCTTACCTACTGAGGATTATTAATGATTTGCTCTGGCCATATAGAAAGCTTCTTGAACTGGAAAAAGTATAATGATCCATTAACTCAAATCCCATCCCTGTTTTGTTAACATGAAAAAAACTTGGCCTTAGAGAAATAAAATTTTCAAGTTCATAAGCAGGTCAGTAGAAAAAAAAATATCATGCCCTCTGATTTCCAGAGAGGTTTTCATATTCCCTGTTATGGTTTGTGTATAGGTGCCCCCTCAAAGCCTCATGAAGTCATGGGGTGGCTTCTGGAATTTGTAGTTGATTATTGTGGGTGTGGGCACTGCACCTTCCCTGGGACAGGAGATTCGCATTGCAATGTAAGGAAGAGAAGTCAGCTGCTTGAGCTGCTGCTTCCTGTGCTCTTGCTCTTTGCCCACCTCCATGAAAGGTTGTTTTCTGCCATGTGCCTCTCTGCCTTGGAACCAGCAGAATATGGACTAAAACCTCCAGTAACTGTGAGATAAATAAACCTTTCCTTCCCTCATTTTGAGTGTTGGGTATTGTCCCAGCAGCGAGAGAAGTGTAACTAAGACACTGCTCTAATGCAAATAAAGACTCTATAATAGTTAGATTAGATATGGAAAGTAAATATATGAGGTAACCTATAGTCCAATTGAAACAAAAAGTTATATATCACTAATACACTGGAGAGTACTGTCCCTAGAGGGTATGACCTAATTCTCTGGTTGATTATTTGCAAACCCTGTGATGCTAAAGTTATTACACCAAGGCCATAGGCTTGACCAATGCAATGCAGTGAGTCTACCCTTTTGAGTCTATCTTGCAGGAAGATAGTTTTGCTGTAATGGAAATGATGAATTATGTGGGCTGAAGGGAGCAAGTCTTTTCTCTATTTCTGTCTTTCTTGAATGTGTGTGCACATACACACTGAAAGAATGGTTATCATCAAAAAGTCAACCAATAACAAATGCTGGAGGGGCTGTGGAGACAAAGAATCCTTCTCTACTGTTTGTGGGAATGTAGACTGGTACAGCCATTATGAAAACCAATGCGGAGATTCCTCAAAACACTAGGAGTAGAGGTCCCATTCAACCCAACTATCCCCCTCCTGGGTATTTTTAAAGAACTGAATACCTCATACCACAGTGATATATGTGCACCCAGTTTATAGCAGCACAATTTGTCATAGTTAAATCTTGGAATAACTTAAATGCCCATGAACTGAGGACTTGATAAAAAAAGATATGGCAGTTTTATACAATGAAGTATTACTCAGCTATAAGAAAAGATAAACTTGAGACTTTTATAGGTAAATGGTTGCAACTAGAGACCATACTCTAGTTGTTTCTAGTTAAGTGAAACAAAACATGTCCACATGTGTAAACATCATATTGTCTCCCTGGTATAAGTATCTGAAAAAGTAAATTAAATCTGAAAGACACAGTATATACTGTGGAAGGGAAAGAAACTGTGCAAAAGGAGGTACAACTAGGATGAGGGAAAGGAGAAAAGAAAGAAAGGAAGGGATGAACTTGGATAATTGTATTGATGTTCTCTGCTAGTCCATTGAAAGGAGCAGTTAATGCTTAATTTATTTCTCTCTTCTTTTTTTTTTTTTTCTGTATTTGAGGAAGGGTCCACAGGGTGTTCAGGGTCTCATTACTAGGTCGGACTCCTAGTGATCCACCTGTTTACAGCCTCCCAAGAGTTGGGATTACATGCTTGTGCCACCATGCTTAGTCTCAATTGCTGTCCCCCAGGGGGAGGCAGCATGGCAGGCCCAGGGATCGAATCCCCAGCCCCTGCGCCTGCTTGTATGTGCTTTAATCTGCTGAGCTATTTGGCCAGCCTCTTTCTTTTTAATTTTTTGAACAATTTTGCATGTTTATGTTTCATAATCTGAACAACTAATTTGAAGACAGCAATATTCAATAAAACAACCATTGTTGAATTCCTATTGTTTTGTTCTAATGAAATTCTAAATCATTTGTAATGTTTTTCTTTTACTATTTTTTATTATTTTTAGAAAATAAAGACAAAAACTTCATGATATTCAAGTTTGTCTAAGTTGTTTCACTATGATCTCACAGTGCTTCCATTTTTCTACAAGTGACTCAAGTCTATCTTTCTTTATGGCTCAGTAGGACTCCATTATTTACAAATGACACATTTTCTTCATATATCCACGTATTGATAAACATCAGATTCCCAGATTTAGCTAATATGAATTATGTTGCTGTAAACATGGGTATGCATGGATCACTGTAATGTGATCCATGTTTAAATTTACAGTTTGGTGGTAAAAATCCACCCATGATACTGTGTAACACTCATCACTCTTCCCAAAACTTTTTCATCATCCCAAATAGGACTTCTGGGCACAATAATTATTTTTTTGTCTTTTTTGAGACAGGGTCTCGCTATGCAGTTCACGATGGCCTTGAGCTCACTTTTGTAGCCCAGGCTGGTCTCGAACTCACATTGACCCTCCTGCCTTAGCCTCCCGAGTGCTGGGATTACAGGTGTGTGTCACCACGCCCGGCAGGGCACAATAATTAAAGTAACCTACTGTTCCCCTTACCCTCTGGTATCCTTTAATCTACTTCCTGTCCTATTATGTAATTGGTCTATTCTAAGCACTTGATGTAAATGGAATTGCATGATATTTATCCTTTTGTGCATGACATATTATTCAGCATGAGTAAAAGCAATGGCCTTGAGGTCACCCATACTGAAGCATGAATCAACATTTTATGCCTTTTATGATGGAATAATATTTCATTGTACATACATATGATGTATTTTATCCATTCATATGCTGATGAATAGGTAGTTGGTTCCCAACTTTGGCCATTGTGAATAATGTGGCTAAAACTGTTGGAGTACAAGCACTTTTATGAGATGTTGTTTTCAGTTTTTTTTTTGAGTAAATGCCAAGTAGAATGCTTGATCATACGGTGAGCCCATGATTAGCTTTTTGAGGACATATCAGTCCTCTTCGTGCCGGCTATGCCATTTTACATATCCACAAGTAGTGTGCACACATGTAAAAAGTTTGTTTTTATTATTTAGGTCCATATAACACAAAATTTGGTTAGGAAAACAGAACTTTAAAATAGAGTTAGGAGTTTAAACATAAGTCAGAAGGTCTAGGGAAGTGGAGCTAGGAGAATCACCTGCCATGGGTGTGGAGGAGTTGTTCCTGAAAGTCAAAGTAGTTGGCACGAAGTATCTTAGCTCAAAGACCCAAAGAAGCTGGGTCTCAAAAGCTTGTGAGGAATTCTCAAGGCTGCCAAGGATCTCCCATTCTCAGCTGTCTGAGTCTGCAGGTATCAGGAGCCCACTGAGAAGCTATAGAATCTCTGAAGATTGATGGATTCCAACTGTCCCGTGAATTCCTCTCACTGGGAAACCATATAAAGAGAGTAATCTCGGGAATTATATTTTCTTTCTTTTTCCCTGGTACCAGGAATCAAATTTAGGACCTTGAACTTACCAGGCAGGCTCTTAAGCTGTTGAGCTATCACTCTTGTCCCTGTCTTGGGAATTATAGTGTTCTGCTTTGGAGAGGAGATGCAAGAGTGTTACCTGATAATAGACCAGCACAATTTCTATTATTTTACCTTCCAGAAAGCATTTCAGGCAGCTTTCTTTTTAAATTTTTTATTTATTTTTTGAATAATTTTATTACTTTTAATAAGAAATAACAAGCCAGTTTCAAAACATGTTAGTAAGATAGCCACAATAATGAACACAGTACATATTGTTGTATTCATAGTAGTTGTTCAGAGTACAAGATGCAGATGTGATAACTTTTCTAAACACTATTGGTATCAATATTTCTTCTCTCTTTTTTTTTTTTTTAATGAGCAAAATAGATTTATTGAGGAAAAGAAAGCTCCTGTGTGAGAGAGGGACAGGAGGGGGTTCCGGAGTGGGTGTCCCCCAGAAGCTGTCTCTTCCAGGGACTTTTATAGAGAAGACATGAGAACTCACTTAGGTGGGTATGAGGTGGAACAAAGACTATGGTCAACCAATGAGATTACAGGCACCATTGCTCAGGTAAAATTGATTAACATCAGGATCCAATGGGAAGGCAAGTCACGTAGCAAGCGAGCAAGAACACCACCTATTGACCTTGGGCTCGTGACTCTTTCCAGGCTCTTTCAAGGTGATTAATACTCATTTAGCATATCAATCCCTGATGCTCATTTTAAAGGAATTATGGAGTTGGAGTTGCTTTTAATTACTCTTGTCACAAGATCTGGCCCACGGTGAAGGAGTGTCTGTCTCTAGTTGTAGAGTCAGCTGTCTTCCTTGTTGTCCTTGAGGGCCTGGCCCTATCTGACTGCATATAATATTTCTATCAGCTGCCTACAACATTCCTCCCTCTGAAGAAGTAACCTGAACTGCGGTGAGGGAATTATCGGTGATGACTGCTCTGGATTCTCCAGGCTGAAAAGGGTTGTAGTCGTGAATCAGCAGTCAGAGATACTCTCCAGAGGTCCTATCTAAAGGCCCTCAATAGACATCAGGCATTTATCTCCAGTAGGAGTATAGCTTTGAATCTGGAGGAGACTGAAATCAAAGACACTACTAAACATACATGGGCCAAGTAACATCAACAGAATAATTATAAATGCAGTCAAAATGATTTACCAAGTAAACAATAATGACTTTAACAAAGATGACAAAGATAGGGTCTGGAGAACTCATCATTTTGCATACCATTGATTTGACATCTAACATTTTGGAGACATTACCGGAAGGATCTGGAAGGTGATGCTTTTTAGGTCTATAAGCAGATTTCTCTTAATCATGGGGTTTAATCTTTTTAAATCTTTTATGGCTATTGGGTATTTTCTCAAATAAACTGGCCTTTTGTGTTTTACCAACCCTAGTATTACTTGGGCCACATGAATTGCCAGAAATAGGGAAAACATTGAGTACTCTCCAGTTTGTAAGTGGGGCCACTGGCTGGGTGACTACTGATGTATCTGCATGAGCATCTATTAAAAGTTTAACAGGCTTTCTCTTTACATTGGCAGTTAACATGGGTTCTCTCAGGCTGAGAGGCAAAGCTCCATGATCACCTCAATCTCAAACTTCCTCTACTCCATCATGAACACTTTCTTTTTCCCTCTCTAGCCGCTTTGGACATTTTTGTTTGAAATGTCCCTTCTCTGTGTCCAGTTTTGACTGGCCTTCATTCTAGGCTGCTAGTATCAACATCTTTATGTTCCATCTATAATTCTATTCTCTATCCTTTCTATTATGGAACACCTCAACTCAAATTCATTCCTATAAACCCTTCTAACTTTTACAGCTTGTATCATATATCTGGGGCCCACTGAACAATATATATAACTGGTTTTAAGGCCTCCTCTAGGCAGCCCTGCTCAAGGAAGGTCCCTTGCAACCAGGCAGGAAGCTCCGAAAGACTCAGTTTACCTGGGCTGTATGAGATGGACAGCTAAAGCCTTGTTATATATCTATAGACAAAATCTGGTAGATCCCAGCAAAGGACATAATTAGGCATATCCAGTATAAATGAGAGGGGTGTTTATCTTTTTCCTGGTAAATAACTAAAATTTAAAATACCTAGAAGGCTTGGTTCTAGTTCTCAGGTCTTTAAAAATACACACTAGAAAATGTCTTTTAACCAATATCCTGCCTGGCTATTAGGCCAATAGGGGTCAGAAATGATTGGGTTCCAGTGGTAATGGATGGTTCCCCTGGCTACCTATCTTACAGGCATGTATATTTTCTAAGTCCAAGCTATATTTAAAAGTCTCATTTGGCTTCCTAATGCTATTTTCTCTAGCACTGTGGCCTAAAGTCACACAAGGAATACCAGTACATTTAACATCTAGTTCAGGGGCCCAGCGGAATGGCTTAGTGGTCTAAAGCGCCTGCTTGGGAAACCTTGGGCGGCTTCAGGGACCACGGTTCGATCCCCGGCACCACATGCTGCGCCAGCCCTGCCCTCCAGGCGGGCTGAGCCGGCCATAAAAATGAATGAATAAAAACAAACAAAGGTTCTGAAACAAGAAAAAAAAATTAAAAAAAAATTAAGACAACAACAACAACAACAACAACAAAACATCTAGTTCAAATGCAACATAGACAAGTACACAATAGTCATAAATTGTCCCATTAGAGAAAATATTTTAACTTTACAACATTTCTGCATTTTAACTTAGATTTACCAACAACATTTTGACCAACATTTTAACAAAACCATGTGAGAGACAAAACATAAGCAATTGTAAGCAAGTTTAACCGAAAGACAAAATATGAACAATTACGAGCAATGAGACAAAGACACCAACATGTAAAGCATAAAATTTGTTACCTAAGCAAGTCCCAATTCAGAATTTATGGTAGAAAAGCTAACTCATACCTCTGTCCAATACTCTTGGTGGGAGACTCCAAATG
>PVJA010016016.1:25290-44408 GCA_004027025.1 Myocastor coypus
AGAGAGAGAGAGAGAGAGAGAGAGAGAGAGAGAGAGAGAGAGAGAGAGAGGGAGAGAGAGAGAGAGAGGATGAAACCATACATAGTAGCAATTTAATTTCTTCAGTTAAATGTCCATTAAATGTACCTCTTAAAACCATTTGTATCTGTTTTCCTAGTGGCCCCATGTCTAAGGAGAGTTAATTGTAAAATGCAAATGAAAGCTAAAATTTGACTTTTTACCAAAATTGAACATAGTGAGTTGACATTTTATCTCCTGAAGAACAGAGAGAGAGAGAGAGAGAGGAAAGAAGCATGTTTGCATTTGAGGATTCTGGCTGTACCTGTGTTACCAGCAGAATCTAATGGCTATGGCCCAGACCAAAGCTTAAGCACAGACAGGAGATGAGAATAAGTCAATGACCAAGATCATCAATTAGGATAATTTTGCACTTTCATGGTTATATTAGAGGTTTTATTTTCTTTAAATTCAGTATTATTTATGCATAAATTGAGATAGTCTTCCACAAGTATTGGTTTCTATAAGTATATTTAGTTTTTCACTTCATAAATGAGGAAAATCCCTAGGATTTGTCAACATTTCCCTTTCCATGCCTCCTCAAGTCTCGGTTCTGTGTTACGGACAGTGCTGCTCAGTATCTACTGAGTGCATAAAGCTCAGTAACCTCTGCAAGTGGTGGGTATGAAATTTGGGCTCAGAACTGTTGGGTTCCAAAGGCCACACTCCATTTTTACCAGGATTATTTTCCCAAACAAAAGCAAAACAAAACTGCTGAAGCACTGAATGATTTCATGAGGTAAGATGGTGAGGTATATATTATTGTTTCCAACCTTACAGGTACAACAGCAAGGAGATTAAATTGTCAAGGTCATGCAGCTAGTGGGTGAATTCAAACCCATATTTGCTTACAGGAATCTAGAGCCTTTTCCTTTTGCTTTTGAATGGGTTTTGCTCACCCAGGCTGGCCTTGCACTCCCGCCTCAGCCCTCGAGTAGCTGGGACCGTAGCTACGCACCAGGGTGCTTGCTTAGGGTCATTGCTATGTAGTCTCAGTAGCCTTTTCTACCAAGTAATTACTGGTACTAGAACTTTCTCTTTGTATTAGATCTTTCTTGACTAAAAATTAAATCCATTTCTTTTGCTTGGCATTTTATGATTGATAGAAGATGAAGAAGGAGAAAGAACCCCTCAATCTCATCATCCTTTAAGCAATCCTGTCCACGCAGTGTCCACTCTTCTAATCACCATCAGCAGCCTAAATGATTCCAGATGCCTATGTTTTCTCTCGTGGAGACAATGTTATTCATGACTGCTGATCACATGGAATCAACACATATGAATTAGACAAAAGAAATCACTGAATAAAACAGAACCTGCCATTTTTTTATGTCAGAGTTGGGACTACTATTTCTTCAAACACTTGAAATGTAGAACTGAGGACTCAGTTTAGGTGAAATAATCATATTGAATGGGCTTCTAACGGGCTTTCTCACTACTTCTCCACAGGCCCACTAGCCTGGTACATGAGAACCTAGAAGTTTCTGCATGAGGAAAGGATAGAAATTGTGGCAAGCAGGTGATCTTGGGAAGATCTCTTAGCAGGTATTGAAGGGACAGAGATTCTGGAAGAAGACTCCAGGAGGAAAGTGATGCTAAATGTTAAGACAGAAACTCAGGAAACATACTGGGTTACAAGATATGTCAGAATAGCATAAAAATTCACAGGATTATTGTCTTACTCAATGCATTGCCAACCCACTTGGACCCTGCTGTAGTTAGGATCTTAAATGTCCTCCAAAGACCTGTATGTTGAATGCTTGCTACTGGGAGGTAGTAGGGTCTAATGGGAGATCTTTATGTGATTGGGACGTATATGGAAGAGGACAAGGATAGTCTGGTCCTTTCTTCTGGATGGTTTTGCGTCCTGGCCTTGAGGTCGGTGGTTTTTCTTTACCACATGTCCCCGCCATATTGTGCCACTTCACCCAGAAGCTATGGGGCCAACAAACCTTGGAACACAAGACCTCTCAGACTGTGAGTCAAAGCAAACCTGTTTTCCTCATAAACTGATTATCTCAGGTTAATTACTATTATGAGGGAATTCTGATTAACACAGGCCTTTACATTTTTTATAAACATGATAGGTCCCAAGGGCTATATGATTTGTAGGGTATGGTGCACAGTGAAATTGAAGAATTCTTTTCACGAGTGAGAAAATACACCATTGTTAAAGGCTTCTGTTCTACCTGGCCTGTTTATCAGTTATGCTTATTTTTAGTTTTCTATTGGATGTTGTATCTTCTCAGGCACAGGGGTACTTGCAGGGCCTAGGATGCACTGTGGCTGGGAAACCCACTTGGGACATGGCAGTGTGCCCCAGCAGCTCCCAGGACTGTTCCCTCACAGGGTCACTGTATTAGTTCATTGCCTGTAGCTGCAGCAAAATGCCTGAAATTGAGCACTTCATGAAGAACAAGCCTCACTTAACTCATAGTTTCAGATCAGGCCACCTCACCCACTTAGCTCGGCTGTGCACCCCTTTAACTATGTCATAATGTGGAAATGACATCATGCATTACAGAGAGTGAGCACATAATGACATAGGGATCTAGAAAGTCTCGGTTGCTGAGATTTCTCCTTTATAAGAATGTGAGGACTGACACACTACAAAACCAGTGTTAATCTTTTCTTTTTTTTTTTTCAGTGTTAATCTTTTCTGAGCACGTCATGGCCGCCATGACCTAATTAACAGTGGGTGCCACCTGTTAAAACTTCTATGCTCCCCTAACACTGCCAGGTTGGATTAAGCTTCCAGCATGTGAAACCTTGTGAGTTCAAACCACACCCAAAACAGCAGTCATGGAAGTCAGCCCCAGCTCATGGGGCAACTGTAAAGGAGTCACAGTTTCAGTGCCGCTAAGTGGCTGATACCAGGTCAGGGTGGATGCTGGCACATCTGCTGAATAGCTGTGGCGGCACAGCCCTAGACTTCCTACTAACCCTGTCTGTGTACTGGCTCCCACTGAAGAGCAGGAATGGAGACAGATCTGCTCTCTTACCCCAACCAGTGTTTGCTCGTAGTTATCCCACTACCACCCTAGGATGAGGGCAGCATGGGTGGAAAAGGGAGTGGGGGGTGAGACTGGTTGTAGGCTGGATCCAGGAGCAGGAAACAATCAAGCACCTATCACAAGGAGTCAGGGCGATGGTGGAGGTGGGAGCTGTGTGAAAGCCGAGGCGCCAGGGTGTCTGTGCATTTTCCACCTCCCAATGAACTTCAGTTACACAACAGAAATTCTGAGGTGTAATTATGAATTTCAAGATGGTGACCTTAGAGCACCATTTCTCAAGTCTGGGACCTTGGATAGTTGCAATGGCCACACACTTAGGAAGCCAGCTCAGAT
Organism: Myocastor coypus; assembly: GCA_004027025.1. Taxonomy (NCBI): domain Eukaryota; kingdom Metazoa; phylum Chordata; class Mammalia; order Rodentia; family Myocastoridae; genus Myocastor; species Myocastor coypus. Next base: position 28,695 of record PVJA010016016.1, read on the forward strand.
TTGAGGTACTGTGGCCTCAGGACCTCCACAGAAGCCATACTGGAAAATGATGGGGCTGGAATTCTAGGCAGGCCACACTGTGAATTTTTAATTCAAAACATCTATTTATATGTACCTTGTCTAAGTGTCCTGTGGCCTTGTCCTTATTTAGTGTGTCATCTTGGCCTGAGGCTTTCATTCTCTATTAATACTTCTTCTGTCACTGTTTATGTATCAGACTCTAGACAGACATTAATATCTCTGATCCTTAGTCTCCTCTCCATTTTTAGATCTCATGTATTTTGATTGCACTAATGCATGGGTTTTTACAATCTCATGTTGAGTAACAAGTCAAATGACATTTTGGTGGCCAAACCAGTCATTGATCTGTTTGTACTTCTGTGTTTTAACAGAGGAACGACCAGTGTTGCTATATATCTCACTGACCACGTTAAAAGTTGCTTTTTTATATTGTCCCAGGAAAGTGAGGCCTTCATGGCTTGGTTGATTAGTTATTAGGAAAAGATGTCCTTGAACCACCTCTGGAGAGGAGTTAATGTATCCTGCTAGTAAGCAGCTTGCTGCCTCGAGGGCCTGGGAGGGATTCTCCTAGCTCTGAGCACAGAGCCAAAACCTGAGAGATGAGGTCAGTATCTTATGCTTGTCAGGAGACAGCAGAGGATCATTGTCTGACATTTCCATTGCCCCTGGCTATGTGATGACAGTCCAATCACTTTCTCTATTTGAGCTTTCATCCCCTATCCTTTAAATAAAGGCCTGGATCACTTTAATGAAATTTCCTCTAGCTAAAAAACAAAACAAAATAAAAAACTAATGTGTTTGGTTCTGGGTCTTGCTACACAACTCAGACTCATACTGATCCTCCTGTTTTCAGCCTCACCAGTGCTGAGATTACAAGTGTGTGCCACCACACCCTGTCTCAGTGGCCAGCACTTAGTCTGTTGAGCTATCTCACAGGCCCTAAAACATTTTAAGGTTTTATGATTACGTGCTTACAACTTCCATCTTCCCAGTGGCCTTCCAGTTCTTAGGGGCTACTTGCTCCCCACATTTCCCAAGCATTCTCTGCCAAGGCAGCTCAAGACCTATTTCCCAGCCACCAAGGAAGAGAGAAGAGAGGTACTGAGGTTCTCTTGGGGCTCTCAGCAGGTTCGCCAGTACTGACACATGCATGAAGCAAGTAAGCAGCTGCTAGGTTGCATTACTGCCAGTGCATTAAGTGAGAGGTACCCCCAGTGACTCAGAGTCTCCCCAGGACCTCCACCCTGGAGTAGTCTTGTGAGGAGACTGGCACTGCTTCTCTAGCCCCTCTGGGCAAGGTTGTACTGTAGATCATTGCCAAGTTCATTACTGGGACAATCCAAAGAAGCTAGCAGTTAATTAGGTACTAAAGAATCTCCTTCACATGAGCCTCTACTGAGCTTTCTTTCTCATGCCCTTTGAAAAGACGTAATCACCCATTATAGTCATCACTAGCTCTGTTACTTTCTGCATCTCTAATTGGCACTTTCCTTTTAGACCATGAGGTAGAATGGAAAATATGCTTATGGAGGAGCCACCAGCCTGCTGTTTTAGCTCTGCCTCTAATAATAATTCATGTGTAATCCTGAGCAAGTCCCTTTACCTTTTTGGGTTTCAGCTGTCCAATCAAATGATAGGATTGGTGTGCCTCTAGCTCAGATCCCCTCCTGTCGGACATTCTGCTATTCTCTCAATGTGGACATAAGCAGAAGTACTCTGGCTATTGTATGAGATATGGAAAAGTAAATGGTTATCTAGTTCTGACTCTCACAAAGCTCCCAAATTTTGGGAGGCCAGAAGAAAACAGAGAAGTAAATCCTTGTGCAGCATCTGGAGGGTCACAGGAATCTACCTGGGGGAGGAGTTTATTTTCTAGCTGATGCAAGAGGGAAAAGCCCACTGTAGATAGAACCAACTTTTGCTGAAGAGGGAGTGGTGAGGCTCCAAGGAAAGGAGAAGTCAGATGAACAATGGATCTCAAAAAAAGGGAAGGATGTTTAGACTTCATTAACAATAAGGGAAAGCATAAACATTTGATTCATGGAACTTTAGCATAAGAAAGACTTCTTAGAAAATTTGTTGATTAGAAATACATTCATACCTATAATCCCAGCACTGGGGAGGCTGAAAACAGGAGAATGACTACGAGTCTCAGCTGTGTAGTAAGACCCTGTAAGACATAAAATGAAAAAAAAAAAAAAATGCATTCAACTACATAGACCACAGAGCTCTAAACACAGTGGCCTCAACTTGCCTGTGTAAGAAGACTTTAGGAGGCACAGCCTGGTGTTGGTGGAGCAGTCAGGTGATGTCAGAGTGGCTTCTGTGATTTTTCTCAGCCTTTTGCTCATGGTCATAAGATAGCAGCCGCAGTTCCTGCCCATATCTGCATGTAAGCAAAGTAAAAGTGGATGCAGGGAGGGCCGTAGCAGTTGTCTTTTCCTGTATACCACAAAATACTTGCAAAGCCTTGAGGACCAGACCTCCCAAAAGAAAATGGAATTAGCCTTCTGTTCCTGTCTTAAGTTCTGTAGCTTGGCTTTGTGTGACTATGCTAGCAGCAAAGAGGACTTCCGACCTCAGTAGCTGCCATGCCCCACCCCACTGTGTCTTGTGGCTTTATATTATTCTCTGTGCATTGATCTTGCTTGCTTGTTTGAATATTTTGGCAGCAAACTGAAAGCAACTTAAGAAACTCACCACCTTTGTATCTTCAGGGCTCAGCACTGTGCTGGCGTCGTCTGCAGAAGGCACTGCTTCTGAAAGGGTGCTGGGTGAGGAGGGCTGTGTTGGCGAGCTGCCTGCCTCGGTGACGTTTTTCTCAAGTGAGCAAAGCCTGATGCATGGGCTAGGAGTTCACTGTTCTGGCCTTATTCCAGCATATTTCATAGAAGCCATTAAAATATATTCTTAGGTTTGCACTTATAAAATTTTATTGCCTTAATCCATTTATTAGCATGTATTTGAAGCTTAAATTCTGAAGTATAATCGCATCCTGAGGCTACACTTACCACTGCACATGAGATGCTGAGCTTCTGGTGGGGACTGGATTATGTTACCAGGCCCACACAACCTCTATGAATGATAGATGACTGTTTGTAGTGGTGTCTGCTATTTTTCCTGTATTTATGCAAGTTTTTGCGGCATAAAACTGGTCTTTAGTGAATATTACTGTGGACTGAATTCTACTCCAGAAGCCCTAATTCTGTGATTTTTGGAGCAATTTACAAAGATAACATGATTCTCACTCCCCTCCATCCCTCTTAGTTGGGAACAGAGGCCTTTCTGGTGATTTATAGTGAGGTCCTTGTCCCCAATACTTGAATACTGCAGATGCCCTTTCTAAGACCGTACTACATGCTCCCAACCTTATGCTTTGTCTGTCTCTGAGTGAATTTAATAGTTCTCTCAGTTTGGAAGTAAAATCTTAACTCCTGTTTTGTGCTATTGATTCAGTTGTAGATGCACGTTTATGCCTAGAACTTGGCAAGTTGCTATTATTATTGCATACAAAGATTATTCACACATTCTAATGTGCATATTAACTTCACTCTGGTGCAGAACTGGTCCCTGAAGAATTGTACTACATTAAAGGGACACTGCAATCTCATCTGCTTTCTAAATTGACGGCTCAAATATGGCAAATGTCCCACCACTGCTGGCATCTCCACACTGGAGGTGGTGGCAAACATCACACAGTGGAAGATTTCTAGCGAGCATAAAAAAGAAAAAATTCCAAAGTTATCCTGCTGAGATTTGGTTGTGCATAAAGCAGCCTTTTTGTGGCCCAAACTGTGCCTTTGGTGCCCTTGGGGATGTAGTGGAAGGCTTCTCCCACTGGTGACTGGAGACGTCAGCTAGTGGCTAGGACAGGGCGGAGGGCTGGAGGTGAAGCTTGCCTCTCCTCCCCAGCCTTCACATACCTTCTCTCTTGCTTTAAACTGGGCATGTTTCTGTCCAGCGATTAAGCCATTCTGCACACAGGCCCAGCACAGCATTTCAAGTCCCTTTGTGCTCAGTAGGCAATGATTTGGGTTGAACCTCTCATCAAGACTGGTTGTCTCTCAGTGGATTGAAGAATCACATACAATGTCGTGAATGGGGTTCATTTGCCTGACGTGGGCAGTAGACCTGTCACAGTCAGTCATAGAAAGGCAGACTGGAAATCTCATGCCCGGCCATGTCCCTCATCCTCCCTGCGTTTGCCCTGTAGAAGGGTCATGGCAGAGACGCTGATGGGTCCTCCCCTGTTTTGCTGCCCTGCTTGAAGATCACACAGGCACAGAGCAACATGGAGGCTGACCCTGCTTGATAGAAACATCTTACAATTTTGAAAACACCCCTCTGCAAAGATTCCAAAGCCTGAGTGTTTTGATTCCCAAGTGGCAATGCTTTGTTTTAAGAGATCCAGATGTTCACATCTGTGTAAAATAGCATTCACTGGATATTGAAGAATATGCATGAAATCATTAAGATAGACTGTAAAGGAGGATTCTGACGGCCTCAATATAGGATAGTTAAGTCTCTTATTTTGTTATTGTGAAGCAGGGATAAAAGGTTGGTCCTTTATTGGGAAATTAGTAAACAAGCCACTCTTCAGTCCCAACAGGTAGCTTTTAGTGTAGCTTACTCTGACTATTTTGGGATAATAACACCTCAGTATCCCTTGGGGTCTTCACTTACATCAGTTAGGGTAAATGGCTCTTAATAGATTTGTGATCTTTTATTTTTTTCATATTTTGTGGTCCGTATAGATAGCAACAGAATTCCACAGTTTAGGGACAAAAGAGGGAGGAGGATAAAACACTGATCAACCACCTCTGAAGAACTAGCCTTCAAAAATACTTTATTTAATTTGCACACTCTTGTGAAGTAGTGATATTGTCCCCACTTTCAACATCAGGGACAACTCTCATCAGGGCCTCAGACTGTACAAAAATGAGAGGCAGAAATAGGTCTGCTTGAACACAAACCCCATATGCTATCTAGAACTTTGTATGGCCTGAAAAAATTAAAGGATTTAATTTAGTATTTTTAGTACTTTATTATAATGGGTATCCTTTTGATGATGAAATTTTATTGGCATAGTTTTTAAGCCGTGTCTTTAAAATACTGAAAAATAGGTGAAATGTTCAAGTAATCATTGATAGTCTTTGTTGTCTATTCCTAGATTCCTAGTTCTTTTTCTTTTTTATGCTGAGGATTGAACTCAGGGCTTTAGGCATGCGAGGAAACTTTTCTACCACTGAGTGTAACTCACAGCATGCTGTTCCACTTCTTTATTTTCCAGGGCATTGATACAGTGGGGTAGAAATAAGGCCACCCCAGGCCCAGTTGACCTCAGACACCACAAACCTATGCCTACCTCCTCAGAGGTCAAGTTTAAGAACAAAATACCCCTTGAGTATCCTAAGTGGTGGAATTCAGGGTAGAGGAAGGAGAGATGACAGTGAGATACCCAAACTCCTTTGTAGACACAACCAGCTTGTCGGAGTGGGGATGATTACGTGGCAGTTGCTGTCATTTTCATTTTCCTCCCCAGTCTACTGCTGTTCCCTCTGGCTGCCATATTTCAGGATGTGAGTAGATCATATCCAGATAAAATTTCACCCTTAATGCTCAGCCAGCATGCAATCAGTAATTAATTAGGTATTAACTAACAATAAGATAAGATTAAATTTATTAACAGAGACCTTTCTCCTGTCTTTCCTTGGTCCTAGTTGCCTGTCTTGCTAGTCTGTCGAGGTGCCCACTCCCGACTTTGCAACATTTCCAGATTTGCCCTCAATCTAGAAGTCCCTGTGGAGGGACATGTCTAGGGAAGGATAGCTCTTGGTGCAGCAGTGCTTGACTGGCAGAGAAGTGTGGGTAAATACTGTGCAGATGAGCCTGATACTGTCAAAGGGAGCCACACAAGTAGAGCCATATGGCAAGGCTGCCATTCTTTTCTTTTTTTTTTTTCAGGACTGAGGATTGAACTCAGGTCCTTACACTTGTTTATTCTACTGAGGTATTTCTCTGCCCCCACCCCCAAGGCAAACACTTATTCTACTGAGGTATTTCTCTGCCTCCCCCAAGGCTGCTATTGTTAATAGCAGCAGCTGTATTAGGAATAACAAGGTATCTCTGTGTGCAACAATGTGAAGGAGGCAACTCTAAATACATTTCTGAAACTTTGGAGTGGGGAAAAGAAACAGAAGGGAAGTAAAATGCAGCTTAACCTCTCCTTTCTTACACCTAGTACTACTGAAATCCCAGGGGGAGTTCTTACAGGAGAAGTGCCATTGGCCTTTTCTTGTCTTTATAATTGTGGACACATTGCTTTTTCTATAAAAGATGTGAATGCATTCCCTGTGCTTTGCCCACCAACATGGGTTGGTGACATAGTTTAGAAGGCTGGCTGTCGTGAGGATATCCTCAGGTCTGTATTTGATAGATGATCCAAGAAGATCTGCATGTGTGGATGCGGGTGAAGGACTAGAGTCAGAGGACAGGCCACAGCTCCAGTCTTGAGTGTGAAGCCTTTTGAGTTTCTGGGGACATGGGTTTGAGGCTGGCTCATCTCTAATGGGGCATGTCATGGTTCAAAGCTCTGTGAGATCTTCCTGACTTCTCTAAATATTTTTATTGAACTGGCATTTGATGCAGGAAAACAATTGGATCTGTGGTTACTTGGACAGCAAAGAGGACTATCATAGAAAGCCATGTGTAGCCAGGGCAATATATGCATGAGGGATAAAGATTTTCTTGCTTGAGAGCCAGCTCCAGGCCCACCTGCATTGCCTTGGCAATGGTGATGGGGTAGAATTTATACGTTCATCCATCCATGAGTGCCTTAGGTCTTTTTAAATACATGCTGGCTTCTCTCCGTACGCACTGCTCTCTGAATCACTGTATTGGGCTCTGAGAGATTTTCTATCCCACTCTGAGCTTTGGCATAGCTCAGAGAATGTGGAAAGGGGTGTATTGTCCAGGGTACAAGCTTTTCAACATTTTGCTTTGGTCTTTGGAATGCTATTCAAGCACTTAGATGGAAAATTCAACTTTGAAGTATTACTGCTCAAATTCCCTTCAGTTACCTATGACAAGACAAATGTAGGGACTTGTAAACATGCCAGCTGGGTGGAAGTGAATCAGGAGGTCAGCGTTTCTTGTCTCAACTGTCTAGTGGTGCCACCTTGACTCAGATGATAGCAGTTTCCCTGTCCTCGATCGTCCTCCTAAGCATGAGTACTACCTGCCCACAGAGGCCCTAACAGCACCTGGATTTTGTCAGCCCTGATTGGGCTTCTCCTTGTCTCACCACAGCTGATTTAAAGACACAGCACCTGTCCCATTTTCCATTGCCAAGAACTTGCATATCCAAGCCAAGCAAGCCGCCTTATCAGCACCAGCCAACAGGAGTCCAGAGCCAGGACTCCAGCTACAGAGGGTGCCAAAGCCCTGAATAAATTCAACCAAGTGCTCAGCTCCCAAATTACATTTAAAAAACTGAACTTAGAAACAAAGCACCAAATGTGTATTTTTTAAAAATAAAACAAGCCATTTTTTGAACTAGTTAGAACCAGAATTGGTTCTTTATGTTTTTGAAAATTATTTAATTGGAACACCAAAATATCCTCTGAACTGAATCAAATAGATATTTCCATCAGTTTTGGTCTCTGGTTAAAAACAGAAAAGCAAGCAGGCAAGCAGATAGATTGAAAAAATCTCTCTGACATTTAGACTGAGACTTTCATTGGAAGAAGAATTTTTTTAAATATATTTTTTTTAGTCAAGCAGCACTTTTAAAAACCAGCTGGGAAAATACTGGGGACTTCCATTATCCAAATGAGCTTGGAGCTACTATGGTTCATCTTTGCAATTGTTAGACCACAATTTTTAATAATCTCTGTGGCTTCTCTCTCACAACTTACTGTTTTTGTTGCTCATATCATTATTTTGGAGGACTTAGATGACCAACAACAATATGACAAAAGTGCTGCTGGAGAATCGCTAGCTAAGCGTTTCTGAGAAGATTGCTCTGTCCAAAGGTCACGCAATCTTTGTCTGGAAGCTGGTAGCTGTGACTTATCTGGCAAAAAGAAAGACTGGCCTGGGGTTGTAGCATCTGGTGTGGGTTTCATACACAATACGATCAGATATTTTACAAAATGAGAAGAATGTGATGAGTCAACTATTCCTAAATGACACAGGGTGGAGCTGGGGACTGCTAGAAAGGGGAAAAATCCCTGAGGAGTAGCATGGAGCTGGGCTGCTTGATTTGCTTGTGTGATGTCTCAAAGTCAGGAAGTGTGGGGTGCCCAGCATTTCCTTATTTGAATATTTCTTCTGTTTGTGATTTCCTGGGCCTCTGTTCTCATCTGTTCTGTCCCCAGTAGGAGACATTTGATCTTAGAATTGGGCAGACTCCAGGGCTGGGTAGTTGTTCTCTGACAGTAAATATCACCTTCTATTTTCTGTCTTGTCATTGTACTTGGTTTAGTGGTTGATGAAGAATAGATGCAGCTGCTGAGTTTGGACTCCGAAGTAACCTTCTGGCCCCAGGGGCTCCCTGGGGCCTAGCTCAAGGCTGAGCAGGCCCCTTCCCCTATGACAACTGCCCTGAACTTGTCACTCTTATGGCAATAGAGCCTCTCGTTATTGTCAAGTTTTACAGATATTAAAGTGCCATGAATTAAGAATAGTCCACATTTATGAGATTTAAGTCAGAATATACCAACATCACAAGTGCATAACTTTTAAAACTTAGTGTTTTCTCCTATCGAAGTTACACATATGCATAATTTTAAAAGTCAGACCATTTTCTGAGATTTATGAGGAAAACATCCGTCCCACTATCTTTAAGGTTTCTGCTCCCCAGAGGAGTGTATTTTCAACTATGAGTCTTTAGTTATTAACCTCCATGTCTTTACATACTGTACATATATTTCTACTTAACTTATTCTGACATGTTACTCTGTAAAGTGAAGATATACTTTCCTTTTATTCTTTTGTTTCCAACATACACACACACACAACATGAACACATGTACACATAACACATCACCACCACCACCACTGCTGCCGCCACCACCAGCACATTACCACATATTTCCTGAATCTCTCATTTTAGCAGTATGGTTACATTTTATTTTTGATCAATATAACAGCTATTGTTCACATTTTATGGATTTTATGTGCTTCATACAATTGAACTATATAGTAAACAATGATTGTAGTTGGTTCTCCATATTCTTGGGTTTTGTACCCATGGATTCAGTCAATTAGGGATCAAAAATATAACTGGGATCTCGACTGAACATATACAGAGTTTTTCTTGTCTTTGTTTTCTAAATAAACCAGTATAATAATTGTTTTCATAGTGTTTATGCCATATTAGGCATTATGAGCAATCCAGATGATTTCAAGTATATGAGAGGTTATATGTAGGTTACACACAAATACTGTGCTGGTGTGTAATGGTACTTGAGGATACACAAAACCAAGGGAAGTCCTAGAATCAGTCATCAGAAGTTACCAAGAGATGACTGTACATTCTTTTGCTGAAAATTTTTCTATAATTAATACCCAGCTTGGACTTTGTGTATGTGTGTTTGTGCTCAGTATTCTCTCAATTATCACTATATCAGCCTCAGTCTCTCTGTGTGTTGCAAATTTCTTGGTACTTCCAAGCACATTAGCTGTCTCATTAATTTTATCTCTAGAAAACTTTCTTGGTTTCATTATGTGACTCTTACAGTTTGAATCTAGATGTTCCGCCAAAGCCTCATCTAGTCATGGGGCAGGTTTCTTGAGTATTTGATTGATTCATGGTTCAATGTTAGGATTAACAGTTGTATAATTAAGGTTGTGTGATGGCTGGTTAGTCCACTGACTGGGTTAGCGTTGCTCTAATCCCAGAAATCTGGATAAGATAAAGGGGACAGAAGGAGGTTTTGTGCCTCTCCTTGCTTATTTCTTTTACTGTCTTCTGTTGCCCTCTTCTATGTGCCATTCTGCCTTGGAGTCATCTGATTATGGACTGAAACAGCTACAGGCTGCATGCTAAATGAACCTTTCCTCCTTTAACTTTAGGTGTCAGGTGATTTTTCTTATCAATGAGAAAAAATTAACTAAGTAATATATCACAATCAGAGTACCCGCTACCATTGATAATAACTGGCATTTTGGCATTGGACTTATTCTAGAAAATGCCTCTTACTCAAGTGCTATTTCCTGTTGAAAATATCCAAACTATTATGCTCACAGAACAACAGTATTTTCCACGTTTCCTGCAATCCACGTGAAGATAAGGAATAAAAACATTTTGATATGGAATTTCAGGAAGTAGAATCATATCCTGGGTAATGTTAGTGCAGTAGAAATCCAAAGGGTGGAACCAGAAGGGAAAATGACAAATATAGGAAATGTGTGCCAATAGATTCCTCTCTTTGATAGGCCACTTTCTTTTTATTCTCAAACAACCCAGCCAATAAGGAGTGAGAAATGACCTTGTGTCTAAGTAGGACAGGTAATTGTCTCACTAAACTAAGCAATTTAGGTTTTAAGAACCAGTTCTAGCTCATCTTTCACCTGCTCCCCTAATGCCTACTCCTTCCACCCCTTTCTAGAATTTCTTTATCTACAGTGTGGGGATCAGACTACCCAGTGATTATCAGGATTAAACAAAATTAGGGCTGGGAATATAGGTTAGCGGCATAAGCACCTGCCTGGCAAGTGTGAGGTCCCAAGTTCAATCTCTGGTACTGGAAAGAAAGAAAGAAAGAAAGAAAGAAAGAAAGAAAGAAAGAAAGAAAGAAAGAAGAAAGAGAAAAGAAAGAAAGATTGAACAAAGCTGTGCACTTAGGATATCTAGTAGTCCCTTGCTATCTCACGACTACACTTTTACAGACTCACTGTTTCTCAGGGTTTAAAAAAATATTAATCTAAATTATTGTGTATTTTTGCTATATCACAGGATTTTGCAGTACTGTACAACGTATGTATATTGTTAAAACTATGTAGTTTAGAAAATGGTTAAGACCATTGGATGTGTCTTTAAAAGTATGGCAAAGTTTATAAGAGTGTGGTAAGGGCTTATAAAGCCTTAAAATATATAAATAATAAGATAAATATAATGCTGCTGGAAGGTGACCTCTGTGATAAGTTGAGGGACCACTATACTGTACTTATTGCCAAATAAATGAATAAATATTTTCATAGTAATGATGATAGTATCATAATTTTATCTTTAAATTCAAGTGGTAACTTAAAAGTATCACTACTACTTTAGGAAATTTTAGCAATATTTATGGAATGAATACATGTTTTAAATCTTTGAATATCTGAATAGGCTCAAATATTGACTTGGTTCAGAAAATACATTTTGATATAAATTTATTCTGGCTTACTTATTTTAGTAAATACACAGATTTTGCTTTTATTTGTATGATAGAGCTATAAGATTATAATATTACAGAAATATAATTTTACATTATAGAAATACAATATTTCATCTTATTACATTATATAAATATACTACTGGGGGGTTGGGCTTTTTATCTTGAAATTTTTATTTTTAGAATCTTGGATTCAGAGCCTCTGGTCTATTTGTGACTCTGATGAGATTTCTTGTCTTTTGCTAAAGTATAGAATAGAACTCCAGAACAGACCATCCAAGAACTTGAGAAATAGCAACTGTTACTTGGGAACAGCTCTTTGATTCCTTGAACAGCATACCCAAGCTAAGTGGCACAGAACAATTTTGATAAACCTGTCTCCTAATTATAAAACATGCTTATTTGAAAAATTATAATTTCTGAGCCTATGGGGAAAAAGCTTTTCTCATGTATAGAACTACCTCTAGAGCTCCCTGACCAGTGTGAGTGGCTGCAGGAGCTGGGAGGAAGGGAACAGCAAGGAGATGTTTCATTGCTGCTGTTCTCAGGTGAGCCTGTCAGTCTGCGTGTCAGTAGAAGTACTGATAATGGGTGTATTCTGGACTTTTATCTCCATGGAGCACTTGAGGCTGTTCAGGGGATTTGATTAGAGAAAGGTGAGTGGTTACCAAGGCAATATCGTTTTGAGTCACTCATAGAATGAAAGTTTGGGTTTTTAAGAAAGAGCTAGAAACAATGATTGCACTGAAACAATCACAGGAAATTTGGGCACTTAAAAAAATGAGATAGGAGCTGGGGAGATAGCTCCATGGCACAAGCGCCTGCCTGGCAAGTGCAAGATTGTGAGTTCGAACCCCAGTCCCACCAAAAAAAAAAAAAAAAAAAAAAAAAAAAAAAAAACCAAAACAAACAAACAAACAAACAAACAAAAAAGAATGAGATAGCTCAGCAGCATAAGCACCTACCTGGCAAGTGTAAGGTCCTAGAGTTCAATAGTTCAATATTCAGACACACACACACACACACACACACACACACACACACACACACACAGAATTGAAACAAGGGTGAGAACAACTACAACTAGGCTTACCTGGTGTCTGCATTTTGTGTATGTGTTTGATCTGAGGAAACAATTTGGCTTAGAGAATATTTTAATGTTCATCTTCATCCTACAATGTCACACATCACAGCAGATGCTATGCCAGTTTTCAGAAAACTCTCCTTGTAAATTTCCTTTCTGGGTGCATTTTTGCACATGTGATAGCTGGCTTTCCCTAGATTTTAATGGCCCCTTTAGAACCCCGTGTATTAGGTGCCTAAATCTTATTGTTTACTCATTCAGTCATTCATTGAACAAATTATTTGTTGAGCATCTGCTCTATACCAGGCTATACGAAGCTTATGATTAACAAACATTTGTTACAGAGAACATCTCTGATACCATACACCCCCAGCACAGTTTGGAAGGATGGATGATGGCTGCCTGGGGCATACTATAAGGACGCATGTAAGGAAGGCAGCCTCTCAGGCTACTCCTTCATCCAACAGCCAGGCAGAAACCATGCCCATGTTCTCCCATGGAACATCTCTTACTCTAGTTCTTGTCTCCTACCAGGGCTTCTTCTCTGGACACAGACACTATCAGCTATGGGTAGATCTTGGAGTCTCCAAGTGGGTCTTATGGCTCCTATTTTTAACTCTTCTGGTTCATCCTGTGTAGTTCTGGACAATACATTTTGTTTTTATTATTAAATTTATTAGCACATTTTAGATATACATTGTGATTACATTCATTATAGGAATTTTTACTTGTGCATGATATAACTTGAGTCTTTTTCTCTTTCCATTCCCCTACCCTTCCTTCAAACCTTTCTCCTTTCTCTGTTTACAAAGGCTTGTTTCCATTTCTTCCTTCTTTTCTCATCATCTCCCTCCCCCATTTCCTCTTTCCATTTGAATATTTTCTTACTATTTCACAGTCTGTATTCTACATTCTTATCCTTATTCACACTTGCAGTTTCTAAAACCCATGAAACAGTTTAGCATTTGTACATGTGTGTCTGATGTATTTCACTTAAGAGAATATGACCTCAAGATTCACCCATTTACCTAGAAATGTCTCCAGCTTAATTTTCTATATAGAAGAGTTGTACTCCAATATATATACTTATCTTATTCCATTGGTTGGTTGATGGGCATTTGGGTTGTTTCTAAGTTTTAGTTATTACAAACTGCTGCTATAAACATGGGTATGTGTATTTTATGGTGGTATGATGCTTTTAATTCTCTTGGAAAAATGCCAAGAAGACGAATAGCCGGGCCTTACACATTTTCCTGAAATGCTTTTCCCAAAGAATTTAAATAACTTCAGGGCCCGGCGGGATGGCTCAGCAGTCTAAAGCGCCTGCTTGGGAAAGCTTGGGCGGCTTCAGGGACCGCGGTTCAATCCCCAGCACCACATGCTGCACCAGCCCTGCCCTCTCGGTGGGCTGAGCCAGCCATAAAAATGAGTGAATAAACAAACAAAGGTTCTGAAACAAGGAAAAATAAATAAATAAAATAAATAAATGTTAAAAAAAGAATTTAAGGGCCCGGCGGGATGGCTCAGTGGTCTAAAGCCCCTGCTTGGGAAAGCTTAGGCGGCTTCAGGGACCGCGGTTCGATCCCCGGCACCACATGCTGCGCCAGCCCCGCCCTCGGGACGGGCTGAGCCGGCCATAAAAATGAGTGAATAAACAAAGGCTCTGAAACAAGAAAAAAAAAAAAGAATTTAAATAACTCCAATCTAAACCACTCAGCTTGGCTTCCAAAGTTCATCATATATTTGGCTTCCCTGAACACATCTGCTTTATTCTTTCTTCAGCTGCTATTCCTGATGAGTTCATTTCCCTCAGAACATAGAAATGTGTCCAGAATGAGCCTCCTAAATCTTGCTCATGCGCTCCAGGTTGTTTATGGTGCACCCACCCCTCTTGTCCACTCGCCCACTGTATGGCTGGTCTTGTGCCATCATATCCTTGCTTACTCACCCCTCATGGTTATTCTCTAATATCTAGTCTTTCCAATTTCTAAGGAAATAGAATTTTGCTGGGAATATGACTTCCCAGAACAAAGACTGTTCCAGTTTGCTCATAGCAAGGCTCAGTGGCACAAGCCAGTTTATTAATGAGAAACTTTATGTAATTTAAGATTCATATTCTTTAAGAAACTGGCAAGCTCTTGCCTTGCCCCTTTCTATGAACAGGATGTGAACTATTTGAATCTATCTATCTATCTATCTATTTATCTATCTATCATTTACCATCTTTATTATAAGATGGTAGAACCATGACCAGGGAAGGAATTTTGGATCTCTGTTTCACAGAGTTGTCTTATGATCCTTAGGACCATGAGTTACCTGACTTACCTAGGATTTGTAAATTTACGTGTCTATAACAACAAAAGAATTCTACCTCTATGAAGCCTCCCTTAAATTCTCACCATAACCAGAAAGTCTGGTGTGCTTCTTTTACTGTAATTTTCTTATTCACATTCTCTTACTAACAAGGCTTTAGGAATTTAGTTTATGAAGACAGTGACCATAATTTATACCTTCAGGAACAATGCCAGTAAGTATATTTTTGCACAGTTGAGAGAATGCTGAAGTAGAAAACTGACAACCTGATCTCTGGCCCACCAGAAGCCAGCTTAACAAGCAGCCAGGCCTGCCAACTAAGTCAGACCTCCTCTGGCCCACCAGAAGCACAGTCTATCAAGCAGTGAAGTCCACTGAGCCCATCAGAATTGCAGCCTATTCAGCAGCCAGGGCCACTGTGTGAGTGAGCCCCCTCCTGCAAGCAGCTCGGCTGACTCAACAACCTGGACTGAACGACCAACTCTGTACCAAAGGGCACTACTATACAGAATGATACAAAGAGCAATATTCACTTTCAGGTCCCAATCCCACCTGTAACAAATACAGGAGACACTACCATAGAAAAAAATGGGAATCATATAGCCAAAATCTCTGAATCAGTAGCATCCGAAGTAAACAAACTTGCAGAGAGGTATAGAGGAACTCAGATTGGAAATAAAGTCTGAAGTTAAAAAAGAAATCTTTGAATTACTAGAGCCTGAAGTAAAAAAAAAAAAAAAAAAAAAAAAAAAAAAAAAAAAAAAAAAAAAAAAAAAAAAAAAAAAAAAAAAAAAAAAAAAAAAAAAAAAAAAAAAAAAAAAAAAAAAAAAAAAAAAAAAAAAAAAAAAAAAAAAAAAAAAAAAAAAAAAAAAAAAAAAAAAAAAAAAAAAAAAAAAAAAAAAAAAAAAAAAAAAA
>PVJA010016017.1:0-44252 GCA_004027025.1 Myocastor coypus
TTTTTTTTTGTGGGACTGGCACTTCCCAGGCAGGCACTTGTGCCATGGAGCAATCTCCCAGCCCTCGTATTTCTTGAGGATGCTAGCTGAGCTCTGGGAAGTCAGACTTTCCAAGAGCTCTTTCTGGGCTGCTGGTCAGGAAGGGGTGTGACAACAGGTGCTTATGTGTGTAGGGCCTCTGGTCATCTGAGATTATGTGGCTGAAGCTGGAAGTCTAGTCGCAAAGACTCTGCAGCTCCATCACACCCATACAATTACATCTGCTCACATCCTGGGAAATTTCTCTGAAACCTTCCAGGTGCAGGCAGATCCTTTCTCATCAGGGTTGGGAGGCCAGCCCTCTACCTCCAGACAGCCTGGATTCTCCACTGCTCAGATGGGTTATAGACTTTCTGGTTAGAGGAAGTAATACACATACCCACTCCCCAGCTGGAAATCTGAGGGCCTGTAGAGATTGAGGTACTGAAATGAGACCCTGAAGTTTCAGTCATCTCTGTGGTCTTGGGCAGTTCAAGCCTCCTGCCCTAAATATCATGTTTTATATCTGTAAATCTGGCACAATGAGCCTTTGGATTTATTGAGGGATGGGTAGCAGTGCAGTTCTCTCAGGGCTGGGGTGGAGCTTTATGTGAGGACTAGGCCAGACCCAGGGATCTTAGTCAGGGTGCCCTGTGGGCACTGGGTGAAGGAAAGTGACTGAGGAGCCTTGGCTTACCACCCTCAACCTAGAGAAAATGAAGTCTGCATAAACAGGGTGTGTGTGTGTGTGTGTGTGTGTGTGTGTGTGTGTGTGTGTATGTGTGTGTTTGTGTGTGTGTGTTCCAGGGTCAAACTACCAACCTAACCTAAGAAGCTCTGTTGGATAAATGCTGAAGGACTTTCTGTTTTGATCCAGAGGTACTTTACACCAACTTTGAGGAAGCTGGGATTACTTTAGTGGAAGTTAAGTCACTCTCCTTGTGGGGGAAGTGCCTGACTGAAGGCCAGACGCAGGTGAAGCTTTTTTTTTTTTTTTTGAGACAGTCTCACTATTTAGTTCAGGCAGGCCTTGAACTTGCTGTGTAACCCAGCTGGCCTTGAGCTCACAGTTGATCCTTCTGCCTCAGCCTCCCAAAGTGTTGGTGTTATAAGTGTGTGCCACCACAGCAGTCTAGGTGACGCTGCTTTTTGTTTGTGTCATTTGCTCTGGAACTGAGCCTCACCAGGGGCCAGATGAATCAATTTCAGTTCCCTCAGGCCTCTCTTCTGGCAGTATGCTGTCCCCAGCAGTGGTGGTCCTTCTGCCCTGCAAGAGCAACCTCTTTTCCTGGATGGGTCTAGGGCGGGACCAACTTTGGAGGCAAAGCTGTGAAAAGGGCCAGTGTGGTGAGGAGGCTTGTGCCAGCAGAAGGCCCTGGAGAACTGCATAATAGCCCTCAGGCAAGGGGTAGAGCACAGTCCCCAGAACCTTGCTTCTCTATTCCAGCATCCCTGGAATCCCACATCCCTCCGTCCCCACCAGAGGTAACTTGAGGCCAGTGGTCTCCTGGAGCATGTCTGTCTTTGCCCCAAGCTCACCCTCTTGCACCCTCAGACAACCGTCTCCTAGAGAAGGCTGAGCTGCTGGCCAAGTTCTCAGAGAAGCTGCAGCTGGAGCCCAGTGAGGTCGCCCCTGCCCCCCATGAGGGCCCCTGGTGAGTGTCTGTAGTGGGCTGTCAGTGCTTGGACCTGCTTCTCCCACCTGTGCTGGGTTCATTTTCTCCTGGTACCTCATTACCCTCAGTTGCAGGGGCAGATGGGCCCCTAACCAGCCCCCGTTTGCTTGCTTTCCCCCCCATTGCTTGGTTTTTCCCTGCTCCTTGCTCCCTGCCTTTGCCTGGGTCCTTCCTCACAACCTTGTGCTCCTCCCCTTCTCAGTCTTTGCCCATCTTCTGGTTCCTTATCAAATGCCTACAAGAAAGGTCCAACTCCATTCCAAACAAGAGCCAGAGATGGGTCCAGGCCAGAGTTGGCAGGTGCTTCTTGATAAGGGTCCTTAGCCAGGAAACCCAAGGCCTGGACAGTCCCAGGGCACAGGAGTCACAGAAGCTCATTTCTGAGACTTGACTTTTCCTTGACTGCTTGCTCACTTCTACCTTCCCCAGGAGAAAGTTAATAGCTAGGGCTGGGGAGAGAGCTCAGGGGCACAAGTGCCTGCTTGGCAAGTGCAAGGTCCTGAGTTCCATCTCTGGTTCTGAAAAAAAAGAAAGTTAACAGCTTTTGGGCTGTGGAAATAGCTCAGCAGTGTAAGCACCTGCCTAGGCAAGTGCAGGGACCAGGGTTTGATCCCTGGTACCATGTCCTTGGTACTGTATGCCATGCAGGCTCCACCCCAGGTACACCGAGGCAGCCACCGAGTGTGCCTATAATCCCAATGGTGGGGAGGCTGAAACAGGAGGATCACTATGAGTCCGAGCTGCATAGTGGGACCCTATATCAAATACATAAAATTAAAAAAAGAAAAAGTTAATGGCTCATATTTTAGGCTTTTCCTGGAGCAGTCTCTGGAGGCCTTTGGGCCCTGGGGCAAATAGGGGTGATGGTTATGGTCCTGAGCACCGTTCTCTGACTGGTTGGCAGGAAAGAGGAATCAAAGCCTGATTCAGATGGAGTCTCATTGCCAGCCACTCTGAAGGTGAAGTGGCAGCAAGAGGAGGAGGGGCTTCGGATGGTCTGTGGTGAGGTAAGCTGGGCAGGGATGTAAGAAGGGGACAGGGGCAGGATCCAAAGCCTTGCAGTAGGGAGATGCAGTTTTCCAAAGGTGCCAGTGAGTGTGCAGCACTTGCTGTGTTCACCTCATTCCCTGAGCCCAGTGCTGCAGGACTGAGTGCCCGTGTATCCCAGACCCTGCCTCGAGGAGTAGGAGGTCAGAGCGGCATGCCAGGATGAAGTGGTTGCAGCAGGGGCTGGAGAGAGACCAGATCTCAGGGAAGGGAGTGGGTGTGCAGGGGCCTGGCAGCCTGTCCTGCCTTCCCGATGGCTTAGCCTGCTTGTCCACTCCCACTCTCCCCTGTCCACCCTTCATCCCTTGTGCAGACAAGCCCTCGGCCCAGCACCATGTGATGCTTTATATACATGGCAGCCTAAGGCTGAGGCACTCCGTGGCAGGATGGGGTATCTCCCTCCACTTGACACGACCGCCCTTCCGTGAACTGTGTCTCTTGGCTCCTGTTTCATGCTAATCCCTTCATTGTGTGGCCATTGCTTCTGAGCTTGCTTCTCTGGCTCTCCCCCTCACTACCTCTGTTCCTTTAAATGTGGGTCTTCATGGAGCTGGGTGGGCTCTGGCCAGCCTTTGCTGACTTCACTGACTCCTTGGCCTACCTGCAGCCCAGCCTTTCCCGAGCTCTGAACTTTCTAGCTCAGCTGTTTTCTTGACATCACATCTACAGTTACCATCAGCCAACACCACACTGAGAACTGACTCCCTGCAAGTGCTGGACTGTAGATTATCTCAGTTAACTGTCCAAAACGTCATAGTTGCAGAGGAGGAAACCGAGGCTTCAGGAGGTAGAGCCCATTTGAACTTTCGGTTCCCTGCCTGTGATCTCCATTCACTTTTTCAATAAATATTAACTCTTATCAACCAATATGTATTAACAGTTGGGACATACGAGGAACAGAGAGTACAGCCACAAACAAAAAGCAGCCCTGTGGAGTTTCCACAGGACAAAAGGGAGGGGCCTGTGTTTCTAGCCACCAGCTGACCTGCCCGGCACAAGCATGGAAGTGGGCTAGGAACGCAGCGGAATGCCTCTTCCCCCGGAGTTGCTGTTGTGTTTGCAACTTCATAATGAGGTGACATTATCACATGTGCAGAATTGTGTCACCATCAGAGGAGGCAGCACTATTTCATCACAGGATCCTCTTGCTTCCTCTTTTTAGTCACCCTAACCTTCCTCCTTCCAATCATCACTAACTAGTGGCAACTACTAACCCAGTTTTTACTTCTATCATTTAAATTTGGACAAGGATGAAATAAAAAGGTGTCATAATGGCCTGCTAAAAAAAGTAAGAGTGCGTGAGGTCCCTCCCCAGCCCCACACAGCAAGTCGTGTCAGTGCAGTCTGCCTTTACCAGGAAAATGTGAAAAAATGCCAGGACCAGGTTAACAGCCCCCACTTCAGTTGTTTCCTGGGCCAGCCGTGATCGGAGTCTGTGGGCCTCATGTTCCTCTTGCCACCTGGTGGGCATCCCTTACCTGGGATGTCTCTTCCACAGACCCCTCAGCAGCAGCAGGAGGGAAAAGGCCTCCCTGGCTCTCCATTGAAGGGTTGCTGGGTGAGGCAGAGGTACTGATTAGATGACCTGCACCCCACTTCTGGGCTATAGACAACCCCTTCATTCAGTCTGGCTCTGTATTCCCACATACAGGTCTTAGCCTTGTGTGCCTCTGCCCTGATACCTGTGCATGGTAGGCCAAGTTACTTAACCTGTCCATGTCTCCATCAGTAAAGTGAGAATTGTAGTGCTTATCTTATGATGTGATTATGGAGATTATGAGTTAATATCTGTCGAGTGTTCAGAATAAGCATGGCACATGTAATTTCTAAGATAAACATTTCCTGATATTTGAAATATCTCTCCTAATTGTGTTACCTGATGAGGTAAGCACTGTCATTCTCATTTTACAAATGAGGAAAAAAAATCAGAATCCTCATTTGAGAGGGAATAGAGAAATGAAGTGTCACAGAGGTGCTACATTGTTCAGATTGGGCTGGAAATCTCAGTCCTCCTGCTTCACTGTCCCAGGTTGCTGGGATTACATGGCAGAGCCATCATGTCTGGCTGACTGCAGCCGTGCATTCTGTAACAGTGCATCCTAAACCTCACTGCCTGTCAGGTTTCTTGCTGGGAAAGCGGTGGGCGTGTGGGAGTAATGGATAACAGCCCAGAGAGGCTGGAGCCTGCTGTGAGCCCCACAGAGGCACCCATGCCCACCTGTCTGACTTCTCCCTGAAGATGGCCTACCAGGTGGTGGAGAAGAGCACAGCTCTGAGCACCCAGCAGTTGCAGCTGGAAGAGCGGCAAGGCAGGTGAGGCACCCAGAGAGGGATCATCTTGCCCAAGGTGGGGGTGGGGGTGGTGGCATCGTGGGACCTGAGCTTTCCCCAGGTCATTCATTAAACTGTCCTCTGACCTGAGACTGGGGTCAGAGGACTCCAGGTGGGGCTCTGAGGCTCAGCTTGGTTGAAGATGTGGTGCAGCCATCTGGAAAGCTATGTGGCTAAGGGCAGGTTTATTAGCCTTGAAGCCAGGTCCCACAGGGTGGTGACTCACCTGTGGCCCTCCCTGCCCTGCAGGCTAGCAGCTCTGGAGGCCCAAGTAACGCAGCTGCGCCAGGCCCGGGCCCAGCAGGCCCAGCAGGTGGAAGAGCAGCAGGCAAAGAACTTGGCACAGAGGGCAGCCTATGAGGATCTGCGTGTGCGTGCGGGGGACCACGAGGTGGCACTGCGCAGGCTCCAGCAGGAGGCCAGCAGCCTGCTGGAACAGCTAGTACAGCTCAAGGCTCGGGCTGCCATTGAGCACAACCTGCACCTAGAGCGCCGGGAGCGGTGAGGGCACGTGACTCTAACCCTTTGGGGTAGATCTGACCCTTTGAGTAGTAAGCCTCACCTCTCTGGGACACACTCCCTACCTCACCCCTGCTCGGAGAGAAGTCTGGCTTTGCCCTTATTTAGAAAGGTCCAAGCCAGGCGTGGTGGCACACGCCCACAATCCCAGCACTTGGGAGGCTGAAGCAGGAGGATCGGTGTGAGTTCGAGACCAGCCTGGGCTACAAAAGTGAGCTGAAGGCCAGCCTGAACTGCATAGTGAGACCCTATCTCAAAAGGAAAAAAAAAAAAAAAAAAGGGTCCAGGCAGCAGGTAGGCTTTCTAGGAAGAAGGGACAGAGTCTAGGCACAGCCTGAAAGCAGGACATCTTGTGCTTTACCTCAGGGGCAAGCTCCATGGTAGTCCTGACATTAGGAGCCTTTTCTCCCCCCAGGGCCAACCAGGCTCGGATATCCCAGGAGCTGAGGAAGGCTGCTAAGCGGACTGTGAGCATCAGCGAGTAAGAATGGGGACAGACCAGGGTCTGACAAGTAGGCTGTCTGGCCTCTGCCCACAACTGCCCTTTGATCTCTGTGCCCACCTGCACCTGGGGACCCTCCCCCTGCCTGTTCCTGTACATGGCCACAATCCCAGCGTGCACAGGTGATATGGCCATGGAGCCAGCACGTGTGCCTGGTACTCATCGTCCCACACCGACCCCTCACCTCCCCCATGTCCGCACTGGGGCAAGGAGAGGCTGTCTGGTCCCTTGGCCTTCCTGAGCTTCATTCCTGCTCCTAGGGTCCCAGACACCTTAGGCGAAGGGATCAGGGAGGGCACAGAGACTTTGGCCCTGGCTGCTGAGCGGGACTCCATGGAGAGTGAGGCTTGTGAGAAATGGAAGAGGCCCTTCAGGTGAGAATTGAGCGGCTGACCGAGTTCCAAGCCGGGCGCCAGGCTGTCCGTTTTACTCTCACCTTGGGGCCAGCTGCTGAGGGGGCTGGGGAGCTTGGGCACAGCTAGGGCTGGCCTGACCTCAGGTGCCTGGAGCCAGGTGGGCTCTGTGTCACTCACCCCTTTCTCTCCTTTGCAGGCCCAGCACTCGGGTGGAGAGCAAGGGTGTGTCACAGGAAGGGACTGGGCAAGGCCCAGGGTTCAGCTGTGCCCACGCATGTGCATGGCATTTCTGACTATGAATATCTGAGCATGCGCAAATACAGCCCACATTACTAAGATCTGATTGGGCTTTCATTCTCAAGTCCCCTTCTGTCCAATCTTCCCAGGTCCTAGTCTGCTGTCACCAAGGCTGCCCCCTACTGGGCTGAGCATCCCCCAGTCTGGAGCCTTCTGTCTTTCCTTGCAAGTCCCTAATATCCAGGCTCTGGCACAGTGAAGACCTTGGGGAGGGGCATGAGACATGAGGAGAGGATAGGTTCTGGTGGGCCAAGATACCCCAGGACACCTACCTTCTCTTGAGTCTCTCTCTGTCTCCCTCTCTTTTTAAAATGTATTTGGTACAGGTTCTATGCAGCTCAGACTTGTAATGATCCTCCTGTTTTCAACTTCCCCAGTGCTGGGATTACAGGAATGCACCACCATGCCCAGTCTTGTTGGCTGGCTGAGCATGCCCGAGGGCAGGGCCAGGGCAGCATTAGATTCCTGTTGCCAGGGATCTAACTCCCAGACCCTGTGCTGATGTTCAGTCTGCTGCGCTATCTTGCTGACCCTTCTTGAGTATTTCTGGGGTCACTCAAGCTAGCTTTTCCTTCCTGCTCCCAGCCCTGTGCTGTCTCAGCCTGCTACCTTTCACACCTCCCCACTGGCCCCAGGCCAGTCTCCCATGAACCTTTGCTAGTGAACCAGTGGGAGGACAGGGAGTTTCTACTGTGGAATCCCTCCCTCCCTGTTCCTGGGTTGATTTAGGTCCTGGTTTTCAGGGCATCAAGTTCTTATTTCACGTTCAAGGGTTATGAGCCTTCTGGCTTCCAGCAAAGTGTAGGGATTATTCACTACACTTTGAGGGCTCTTCGTACAGCCGCTGGGCTGTCCCTCAGCATCTCTCTCTGGTTCTGCCCCAGGTCTGCTTCGGCCACTTCCCTGACACTGTCCCGCTGTGTGGATGTGGTGAAGGGGCTGCTGGAGTAAGTGTGTGTGCACATGTGTGTGACGTGGCCAGGCCTGTTGGAGCCCTGTGTCAGGCCTCCTGAGTCCAGGCTTGTCTATGTATGTGCCTCAGTTTGTCCATGCATGTGGTGCCTGTCGTCTGTGTGTCTGTTGGGGCCCAGAGTCAGGACCTGGATGTCTGGCTTAATTTCCAACCTGTACCAGCTATTTTCCAACCTCACAAGGGTCTGCTCTCACACAAGATCTTCACAGGGGACCAAGAGCTGTAGCTGGGGCCTGGAGGTACTCTTACTCAGTTGGGAACCAAGGCTCAGGATGTCAGAGGTGTTCAGTCATAGAGCCAAACAGTGACAAGGCAGCGACTGAAATCCCAGCTCTGAGATTTCTCTGCATTCAGCAGCACCATCCAGTCCTGGGCCTGTCTCTGTGTACGGCCCGCTGTATCTTCACAGGGTCAGGCGGGACTGGGGAAGGTGCTAAGTGTAGCCTGAGTTCCTGTGATAGAAAACTTGCTGAATGCCCTCTGACACTCACCCTTGCAGTTTCAAGAAGAGGAGAGGTCACTCAATTGGAAGTGCCCCTGAGCATCGATACCAAAGTATTCCTGTGTGTGTGGCAGCCCAGCTTCCTATCCAGGCTCAGGATGTTCTGGTAAGGGAAGAGCTGGGCCTCGTATGTGGCATATGACAGCACAGGCACCAGAGATGGCTCAGGTGGGCCAGGGAAGCAAGGCTGCACCCCTCAGTGGCGGCAGAAGTTTGCCTCTACAGCCTGTGGCGAGACTGCTCAGGAATTTTACAAGGAGGGCATGGCAGGAGAGGAAGACAGGAAGCTAGAACAGTAGGCTGTATGGGGTGGCAGGGGAGAGACTGCTGCAGGGCCCAGGACAGGCAGGAGAACTGCTTGGACTAAGTCTGAAACAAGGTTAAGGGAGAGATAGGGCCTGGGGGTGGGGTTACCAGGCCAGTAATAGGCTGTGTGTCCACAGGCACACAGGAGAGCTCGTGAGCAGGTACAGAGGCATGCATGGGAAGGCCGAGGTCCCAACCTCTCCTTGCCCCACAGGAGGCCCACCTTTCTGAGGTCAATGCTGTCTGTTTTGGCCCTAACAGCAGCCTCCTGGCCACTGGCGGGGCTGACTGCCTCATTCACCTCTGGAATGTCGTGGGAGGTAAGGCACCCTCCTGCAAGCCAGCCCTGTGCTTTCTCCACAGACTTATCCTCAGCTGGCTCCTGGGAATGCCATGGCCTTGGACTTCTCTGTGTTCCACCGGGGACATTCCTGTGGGCAGTGGCTAGGAACCTCTTGATAGGAATGAGACTCTGGGTCACTGTGCTGAAGAATGGGAGAGGCTCCCTGCTTCTGGGTTCCAGGCCTGCAGAATGGGGAGGGCTAAGTTCAAATGGTCCCTGCCAGGAGGTGGGGTGGGTTGTGTTCCTTACTGAGGTCCTGTGGGCACAGGCCTCTGAGGAGCAAGCTCATATGAGCTTCTTGAACTCAGAGATGAAAGCAATTGTCCACACTGTCCCAAGCACTGTGCTCTGTATAGGCCAGGTTAGGAAATCAGTCGACCTCTAGAGGCTTCCTAGAAGAGGTAGATTGCTACCCGGCCCAGTCTTGCTTGCTGTGGGACTCAGGGACAGTCCTCTCTGGTTCATTCCATGACTAGCTGCACCCCTGGGGCCCTTACTGGAGTCACACGGGAGTTGCAGCCTCCTGCCCAGGCTTCAGAAGAGCCAGTGATTCGGTGGCTAACTGAGGAGAGACTGATTTTCCCCCTCTGCATCCCACTTTTTCTATTTCATTTAGCCATCTATTACTAGTCCCATCCTGTTCCCCCTAGGACGCCTGGAGGCCAGCCAGACCCTCGAGGGAGCTGGTGGCAGCATCACCAGTGTGGACATGGACCCCTCGGTGAGAAGACTTTGCCTCACTACTGTGAGGTCTTTTCCCCAATCTCCTTGTCAGGCAGGTGGGGACCCTGGGGCCAGGGTGGAGATTGTAGTTATCCTAGAACTGGGTCAGTGGGCTTCTCCCTGGCCTAAGGTTCCTTACTTGTCTTGGTGGCCTGGGTCTTGGGAAGCTCTGAAGCAGCCCCTACCCCGAGCCCTCTGGCCTGAAGGATGTTGCTCTGGCTAGGCATAGGCACAAGATCTCTCCCTCATTTCTCTAGGGCTCCCAGGTTTTAGCAGCTACCTACAACCAGGCTGCCCAGCTCTGGAAGGTGGGGGAGGCACATTCCAAGGTGAGGCCCATTGGGGAGGCAGCCTAGGGGCCAAGGGTCACACCTCTGGATGGGGAGGGTGTCACTGAGGGGCCTTGGCCATGTCCCTGATTGATACCTGGGATGGGGCAGGAAACACTGTCTGGACACAAGGACAAGGTGACGGCTGCCAAGTTCAAGCTAACAAGGCACCAGGCGGTGACTGGGAGTCGAGACCGCACAGTGAAGGAATGGGATCTTGGAAGAGCTTATTGTAAGGCCCAGCCCTACATCCCCTGCCCATCAGCCAATGGCCCCCAGGTGCAAGGGACCTTGCTGCTATCACTAGGTCTCAGAAGCCCTGGGGTGAAACTTCCCAAGGCCCTCCTGTTCTGTCTCCCTGCTACTCCTCACTGCCTCAGGCTGGTAAAGAAGAGGAGGCATGAGACCTGGTTCAGGCCTCAGGGGACACTATCCCTTCTGGGTCTCAGCACCACAACATGTCCAGTGGGCTGGCCTCCAACAACCTTGAGACTCTGTTCTCTGCCCTTTGGGTCCCCAGGTTCCAGGACCATCAATGTCCTTTCCTACTGCAATGATGTGGTATGTGGGGACCATATCATCATTAGTGGCCACAATGACCAGAAGATCCGGTTCTGGGACAGCAGGTGATGGAAGTGGCTGTGGGTGGATGTTGGAGGCCTGGGGACCGGATCCTGGAGTTCTTGTTCCTTTCTCTGAGCATGGGAGGAAGGGTGATGGAGATACCTCGGGAAAGTGAGGCTGTGGACCAGTTGGTCTAGCACTGGACTCTGCCTCGGGCTTAGAGTCTGGATAAATGAGAGGCCTTCTTCCTCATCCCTTGCTCTGGGATGCTCTTCAGGGGGTCCTGCTGTACCCAGGTCATCCCTGTGCAGGGCCGGGTCACCTCCCTGAGCCTCAGCCATGACCAGCTGCATCTACTCAGCTGTTCCCGTGACGACACTCTAAAGGTCATCGACCTGCGCATCAGCAATATTCGCCAGGTGTTCAGGTACCAGCCTGTGTCTGCTGACTTGTGGCCTATGCTGGGGTGGCTACACTGCTTTCCTCCTGTGTACAGCCCTTGGGGCCCCTCTCTGGAGCTCCCTTCTGAGGTACCCAACCTTTGATAGAGGAGGGTCCTGGAGTTCCCAGCTGGGGCAGGGCCGAGGGGACCTCCATTCTGACCCCAGCTCCATCTCTCTTCAGGGCTGATGGCTTCAAGTGCGGTTCTGACTGGACCAAGGCTGTGTTCAGGTGTGTCTACGAGAGCACACCCTTGCTGAGCGTCTGCATCGGGCTCTGTGTGTGTCCGCATCTCTGAGCTAACTTCTCTTGCTCTGCTGTGGCCACCACAGCCCTGATGGACGCTATGCACTGGCAGGCTCCTGGGATGGAGCCCTTTACATCTGGGACGTAGACACTGGGAAATTGGAGAGCACCCTTCGGGGTCCCCACTGGTGAGCATGGCCACCCCCTTTCCTGCCTTGCCCCGAGGCCTGCCAAGCTAAAGCCAGGTTCTGACATCAATCCAAACTTTCCACTCCACCAAATCCTTTCACAGGTCACAAGCACCCTTCCTCACGTACTGAGCCATCCTTACCACAGCCCTGTGAGCTCATTTTACAGATGAGGATGTGGGCTCTGAGGGCCCTCAAACTGCCCAGGCCCAGCAGGGAGGGGCAGAGCCTGGCTGCAGACCTGGTTACCTCTCATGTCTGCTCTTCCTTTTCTCAGTGCTGCTGTCAATGCTGTGGCCTGGTGCTACTCTGGGAGCCATGTGGTGAGCGTGGACCAGGGCAGGAAGGTGGCACTGTGGCACTAGCTTGTGCCATGACTCCCTTGCCTGGGCTACAGCGCTGGCCTGAAAATGAAGACAAGCACCTTCCCTCTGCTCCACTGGGCTCCAGAGCCTTGAGTTGGTGGGTGGGGGCAGCCTCCAGACATACAGGGTGGAAGGCCTGGCCAGACCTGGCCTGTTTGGTTAAAAACGAAGTAGGTGTTTGGGAAATTATAGTTTTTTAAAAAATCCTTGTCTCCTTACTTCTTCTCCCCAAAGGGGAAAGGACTGTACCTAAACTGTGTCTCTTTGCTGAATTCTTTGCAGCATTCAGGATGTAAGGAGACCTTTGGGCTGGGGGTTGGGGAGGTCCAGCCTTGACCTTATTCTGCCTGCTGAGGAGACGGGGACTGTTCCACTGAGAGAGGCCAGAGGCAGCAAAGAGCAGTGACTCTTGGTGCTGGAGGTGGAATCCTTGGTCCAGTCTGGTCATAAGGACAAAGCAACTCCATGGGCTTCTCACTCAGGCACCCTGAACAGACTGCAGCTGCAGAGTGGGGAGGCATCCCAGAGGGGTCCTGTGGAGGGGCTCCCCAAGCCAGAGTGATGTCAGGGTACTTGGTACACTGCGGCTGCCAGTAAACCAAGCCCCTATTCTTCTTCCAGAGGCCAAGCTTAGGGTGGAGGGCAGCACAGTTAGGCCTGGAGTGAGTTTCACTCACATTTTTTGTTTTTTAAATTTTTTAAGTATTTGGAACAGGGCCTCACTGTGTAGCCTGGACTTTTAGCAATCCTCATTTTCAGCCTCCCTAGTGCTGGGATTACAGGCATGCACCATCACACCCAGACTCTCAGTGTGCCCTGGGGATAGGGCTGGCACATGCGGGTCAGGGGATTGAGCCCTGGTCCCTGTGCTTGCCAAAGCAGATCCTTAATACACTGAGCTACCTTGCTGGCCCATTCACTCACATTTTTAATCTACATAGGGAGCCCAAGTATAAGGACCCGTAGGGCAGCCCAGAGCTGAGCACAAGCCTATAGAGACAGACAAGTATCGGTCAGGTAGCAAATCCTGGGTATGGTGGCACATGCCTATCAACCCAGCACTCTGGGAGGCTGAGGTAGGAGGATCACAAGTTTGAGTCCAGCCTGAGCAACTTAGTAACTTAGTCAGACCCTGTCTCAGAGTTTCAGAAAGGGGGCTGGAGATGTAGGTCAGTATGAAGGCCCTGAGTTCTATCCCATCACTACCAAAAGAAAAAAAAGTCTACATCCTGTTGGCTCCCAGATCATCAGTTCCTCCAGGCCTTGCAGTCCCCTGGGCTCTCCGTGACACGCCCAGGTGCCTGTTGCCTGCCATCCCCCTGCTTGTGACCTCTGTCTCACAGCAGCTGCTGTGCCTGGATGCCACTAACGCTACCTCCTAGATTTCTACCTTCTCACAAGCCCACCTTCCTCCCCTGCCTTTGCCTGAGCCAGCCTGATTTCCTAAGGTGTTGCAGCCAATCCTTTGAAGTTCCTCTGCTGCCTTCAGGAAAAACTCTTCACCTTGAAATTCAAAGCCCTTAAGATGCCACTCCTGGCCTGCATCTTTCTGTGCTTTTTATTCTACATGTGTCTGTCCGGAATGTTCTTGTCCCTTTCAACTGATGGGTCCTTAAGATTCCTCCTGCTGAAAGCCCTTCCCTCATGGGCCAGGCTGGCTGGAGACCTCTTTGGTTTTGCCCTCGCATTTTTTTTTTTTTGTATTTAGTACAGATCTGGCTGGACTTGTGGTGATCTACCGGTGTTCAGCCTCCCAAGAGCTGGGATTACAGACGTGTGCCACTACGCCCAGCCTCAATCACTGTCTTAGTGGCCACTAGGTCTGCCTAAATAGGCACTTTAATATGCTGAGCTATTTGGCTGGCCCTTGCTTTCCTATTTTAAATCAGGGAGTTCCTGAAAAACGCTTTGGTGGGAAGAGTATTCCTTAGGATCAGGCCTGGCCTAATGACCCTCAGGAAAAAAAAAGAAAGAAAAGATGTTTAAGTGATCAATTCTCTTATTCAGGGATACGGCAAGGTTAAACCTTTAGTTCCAGGACCCCAAGCTCTTTCAGCTCAAGTTGCTTCCCTCAGCCCTGCTTCAGCCTCCTGCCCTGGCTCTCAGTAGCCACCAGGGGTCACCAGCTGTTTAGTCTCTGCTGGGACCATTCCTAGGCCTCCAGATACTGGTTGGTGGCTGCAAGACCAAAGCTCCAGGTTACAGCTGAGCATTTAGATCAGTGTGGCACTGTACTTCTCACTTGTTCCAGCCACTTTGGAATGTAGCTGTCACATTTTACAGATGAGAAAAACAAAGCTCAGACATTGATTCAAGATTACTCAGCTGCTGGGCGTGGTGGCACACGCCCGTAATCCCAGCACTCGGGAGGCTGAGGGAGGAGGATCAGTGTGAGTTCAAGACCAGCCTGGGCTACAAAAGTGAGCTCAAGACCAGCCTGAACTGCATAGTGAGACTGTCTCAAAAAGACCAAAAATAAATAAATAAATAAATAAATAAATAAATAAATAAATAAATAAAATTAATAAAATAAAACACTCTCAGCTAATGACAGAGGTGGACTGTGTCTGCATAGCTATGAGCAAAATGTCAGACTTCAGGCTCCCTGCTGGGCAGGGCGGCAGGGCCCCTCCACTGTGGCATGTATGTTTCCTGCTTTGTGTCCAACCTGCCGTCCCTACCTGTGCCTTCCATGTCCTCCAAGCTGGCTCCTGAGCTTTGCAGCCAGGCAGGAGTGAGGAAGGCTGGGTCTTGCAGGCAACCATTGGCAACACCACTGGGCAAGCCCATAATGTATGTGGTTTTGTTGTACCTCACAGGATTGTTGAGATTGCTTAGGTGATCCAAGAGAGGTGCTCAGGAAATGATGGCGCCCATTTTCCAGGACAGTAGCTCCTCCTCTTCCCTCAAGGCTTTCCTTCCACTTCTGACCACACAGCTGCCTTCTCTTGAGCATTCCTTTGATTTTTGGAAGTGGAGGTCTGGAAGGTGAGAGACAGCTGAAGGTTTCCAGGCAGTGGCCTGGAGGAAGAGATGCCAGTGGGGGAACATGGCTGAGGCAGGCCAACTCCTTCTGGTATTTTCAGCAGAGGGGCCCAGTGCTAGCAACTATGCCAGGCCACTGAGAGTCAGGATTCTAATACTCAGGTGCTTAAGGGCTGAGTTTGGGTTCCCAAACTCACTGTCTACATGAACTAAAACTCAGGGAAGTTTAGGATTCAGGCAGGAGCTTAGAGTCACAAAGCAGAATGGGGAAAGGACCTAAGTCCTTGACTCTTTTTGGCAAGAACTGGACTCAGGTTCTGCTGGCCTGTTCTTCTGGAGGATCAATTCATCCCTGTCCAGATTCTGGAGAGATCTTGGGCAAATTGCAGTGCCTTCCAAACCTTATCTGTTGAAATGATTTTGGCCTCAAGCCTCAGGCCCCTATAGCTGACACTGCTCTGCCAGGGGGTGCTCAGTAGGCACAGGCCACAGTGAATCAGACCTCATGGAGGAAGTGACAGGTGCCTGTATTCTGGGCTCCTCCCATTCCTGGGTTGCTTCTAGACCAGGAATGAATCTGATTTTTTTTTTTTTTTATTTTAAGGTTTTCACTATGTAGTTTAGGCTGGTCATAAACTTACTGAGAAGCCCAGGCCAGCCTCAGCCTCACAGTGACCCGCCTACCTCAGCCTGTGGAGGGCTGGGATTACATCCCTATGCCACTGTACCTGGTTGAATCTGATGTTCTTGAGATTCCCTGATCAGATCTGAGCCCCTTAGTGACAGGGACTCCAGTGCTGAGAACATGGTCGATAGTATCTTTGCAGAACAAAGGTGGCCTTTGGAGGAATTCTGATGCCAGTAGGGACCATGTGAGAGATTCAGATATATCATATCTGAGTACAGCTATTTATTTATTTATTTTTTTTGAGATAGGGTTTCACTATGTAGGCTGACCTTGAACTCATGGTGATCCTTCTGCCTCAGTCTCCCAAGTGCTGGGATTCAGTTCTGCAGCACCATGCCCTCTTTGAAGTATACCTGCTAGTCGAAAACAGCTTCAGTTCATCTGCAATTATTTATTTGATCTTCCTGGAGTTTAGGGAATTTGTATTATCTTCTAATGTGCACTTTGCAGACAAGGAAAGTAAGGCCCAGAAGACAATAGCGGAGCCTACATCATAATGGATGGGAGGTGGCTCAGGGACTTGCACATAGGTCTTTTCACCAGGCTCTTTCCTTGCCCCTCATAGGAGCAAGTAATGGAGAGGGTGTGAGACAGTGTGGGAGTTGGGTCGACTCCACTCGCAGGTTCACTTTCAGGATGCAACACTCCAAGAAAATATTCCCAGACCAGAGTTCTCAGAAACAGACACAGCAGAGTATTATTACATGTTTGTTTTTTGTTTTTGATTTTTTTTTTTTTTTGAGACAGGGTTTAAATATGTAGGTCAGGGTAGCCTCAGGCTCACAGTGACCCTTCTGCCTCTGCCTCCCAAGTGCTGAGATTATAGGTGTATACCACCATAATGGCCTAGGAGTGTTTCTTGGTCATGAGGATCAAGGAAAAATAGTCCAAGAATAAGATGCTCTTTGGTATTCTTATGGTTCTTGGTAGATCAAGTAGCAACAAAGCAAACACATAATGGGTCTAGGAAGAAACTTATGGTAAAGATGGTGAAGCTGTAAGAGTTCAGTCCAAATTTTAACTCTTCCCTCTTTAACCTACAATTTCTGCAATTTGGCTGTGTTTCTGCCACGAAAAACAACTTTATATGAACAAAATAAAAGCAAAGATTCTGAGTGGCCAGATTTGATCATAAGGCCCCTTAGAAAGGGCCAGACAATAATTAGAACTAAGATCAAAAGCTGTTTTTCTGGGGATGGTGGCACACACTTATAATCTCAGCACTTAGGAGGCTGAGGCAGGAAGATCAGTGTGAGTTCAAGACCAGCCTAGGCTACAAAAAGTGAGCTCAAGGCCAGCCTGAACTGCATAGTGAGACCCTGTCTCAAAAAAAAAAAAAAAAAAGCTATGGCTAGGCGTCTTGTGGAGAGTACCAGAGCAGCCTGGGATGCTTGGTTTGTCCTAGTGAATGACTCCTGTGGCTTAAACTTCTAAATTTCTTGCTATCTCAAGAAGTCCATATATTTTCAAGTCTGTTCTCACATATGTGACCTGTTGTGTGATGTTCTTACTCTATGAATCATCTAACTGATCGAGAATAGGTTGAAAACAAGCAGGCTTTAGACATAGGAGTTTTAGGCACAGAAAAATGTATGCATAAATATATACCATATATTCCTAACTCCAGGAAACAGAAGTTTGTGGGATCCCTCTCTCAGCAAGGTAAACCTGCTTCTCAGGGTATCTGACTAGAGGCCAGAGACTCAGTCTATAACCAGGACTCTTATCTATCCCTGAGACCAGTAAAATTCCTTTTTACACACTTCCTTATTCCCCTGGGTAGAGGTTTAGGAATGAGAACAGGCAACCAGAATAACTACTTCCTGCTGGGCATGGTGGCATATCAACTCAGTCCAGGAGTTCTTGGACTGCAAGGTGCTGTGCCAAGTAATTGATGGGATGTCTGCACTAAGTTTGGCATCAATATGGTGACCTTCAGGAATAGTAGACCACTGGGGTTGCCTAAGGCCTGGTGAACCAGCCCAGGTGTGACCAGAACAAGTCAAAGCTCTAGTGCTGATCAGTGTAACCACTTCCTGGAAGCCAGAAGTTACATCCTCTGAGGGGACTCCAGGAATTGCTTTTCATCTCTCCAGCAGCACAGTTGGAGCTCCTTCCATAGTTCACCAGCACACTGTTGGTCCCTGTCTCTCACCAGGGCTCACAGTACTGGCCTCATGTAAGAATGGAAAGAACTGTGAAAGCAGAGACCATTACTTATTTATTTCCATTTCCAGTGCCCAGGGTATCACACCTAGCACATGGGTGGCATTAGGAACTGTGTCCTACAGGTGGATTTAATCTTTGCTGTCTGTGTTGTTTTCTTTTTGGCTGGCTCAGGCTGCCTGAAGGGTGGGTCTGGAAAGGCAGGTGGGGTGGAGGATCAAACCACAGTCCCCCTCTGGCTGGGTTTGCTCAAACAGGTGCTTCAACAACTGAGTTTAACCCATAAGCCCCCCCCGCTGTCTGTATTGGATAACTGATTTAAGGAAGGCCTAAGTGTACTTATCTTTAGAAAAAGCATGGACTTAGAAAACTCAATTCTATTTTTTATTATTCAACATTTTATACATAATAAATACAAACTTTTTACAGCCACCGTAAAGTAAGCACATGTGCACAGAGGCTTCCTCTGAGCCCTGCCTTGTGCGTGTGACACTGGGATATATGTTGTGGAGGGTGTTTTTTTTTTTTTTTAAAAAAAAGGAGCCATACTTTTACAACTTTGTTTTTTAAAATAAAATTAGCAGCTCTTCCAAAAACATAACAAAAGGTTTGAAATAACTCTTTGAGATTGTGGAAAACCCAAGTTCAAGGACAATTTGGCTAGCTAAAGAGAATAAATGATGAGGTGGCAAGAACTGCTCTATTTTAATAAACACTTGAGAGATTTGTAACATTAGAACCTTCTAAAAATCTTTAAAAAATCCTTTTGTTTTTAAACTTAAGAATAAGTTTGATAAACATAAAAAGACCTCAAATAGATTAACAGGTTAAGAAATGCCAAAATACAAATACAAGACCCAAATCGTGGAGAAGATTTAATCAAGGACTATTGTCACCAAAGTGATCGAATGACTAAAAATTTCTTCAAGCTTTTGGTCAAAAGTCCCATGGGGACATTTGGTGAATATTTCAAGTTTTAATACATTTTTTAAATTAAATTCTGAAAATATAATGTTTTTTTGTGGGGGAGGTACTGGGGATTGATCTTGAGACCTTGCACTTGCCAGACAGGTGCTTATGCTGCTGAGCTATCTCCCTGGCCCTAAAAATATATTTTATTATTATTTTTTATGTATTTGGTACAGACTCTCACTCCTCAGTCTGGACTTGTAGTGATTCTCCTGCTTTCGGCCTCCCCAGTGCTGGGATTATAGGAGTAGGTACCACCACACCCACAACATGCCCAGGGGCAGGGCTGGTATGGCATGTGGTGCCTGGGATCGAGTCCTAGGTCCCTGTGCTTGCCTAAGCAGGTGCTTTGTCTGCTGAACTATCTTGCTGGCCCTAAAATCTGATTTTTTTTTTTTTTTTTTTTTTTTGCTTTTTGAGACAGGGTCTCAACTGTGCAGTTCAGACTGGCTTTGAGCTCACTTTTGTAGCCCAGGCCGGTCTTGAACTCACAACGATCCTCTTGCCTCAGCCTCCCAAGTGCTGGGATTACAGGCGTGAGCCACCACGACCGGCTAAAATCTGATTTCTTAACAAAAAATTATTCATTGTTTTGGGGCACAGTTTGAGATAGGGTCTCACTATGTAGCTCAGACTGGTCTTGAACTCACTATGTAGCCTAGGCTAGCCTTGAACTCACCAATCCTCTTGCTTCAGCCTCCCAAGTGCTGGGATTATAGGTGTATGCCATCACACTGGGCCAACAAAAAATTTAAAAACAGCTGGCAAACATTCCTTTGTCCCTGGGTAACATATTCCCTGTCTTCCATGGGGTAAAGAACCAGAGGCCCACTCTGGGCCCTGCTGCTATGGCATGGAGAAACAAGCCCTACCATCAGCCTGGGACACACAGAGGCTCCTTTTTTCTTGTTAGTCTGCATTTGTGCAAGCTGTGCATCTGTTAGCCCTTTCTCACAGGAAGCTGTTTTCCTCCAGAGGCCCACAGGATTTTCTTCCAAAGAAGTTAATTCTTCCATAGTAACTGGGCAATGGGATCTGAAAGCTGAGTGACAGCTGGTCTGCTCTAACCATAACCCAGCTACGTGGGCCAATGTGCTCATTTGGGAATGAAATAAACTCTAGGGGTCTCCCCAGTACAGAAGCGTAATGATGCAGACGTTTGTCCTCAATTTATCCAGACATTCATGTTGAAAGAGTATACTGATCAGAAAAATATATGCTGTAGAAACTAAGATGAGAACTATCCAAAGACAAAAAGAACATTAAACCAGCTCACTGCAGATCTAGAAGCTCCTTTTCTGTGTTAGCCACAGCCTCCTTTCTATTGGTCTGTGTGATAGGCAAGTTCAGTCCCTCCAGGTTAGCCTCACTAACACTAAATGAATGGCATAAATATTCATACAAAGGACACTGTTATTTTAAACCTGTTAGTTGAGAAGAGATATGTGTTAATGTAAATTCAGGGCAGTGTATTTTTTTCTCAGTAAGATTCACTTTTAGTTGGGGATGAACTTTGGGGAGGAGCCAGCCTCTCCTGATCCCTCTTTCTGTTTCCTTTTGGAGCCAACATGACATGAGTAATACTTAATCAGAGGAGCAAAAGCCACTTGGAGAAAGATGAGATCTTTGCCACATCCTTGTGGCCACAGTAATATACTGTACAAGTGCACATGATCAGTAATTCTGTGACTGCGTCCTGAGACGAGGCCTGATTTTGAGTCTCACATAAAAATTGTTAGACATGAGGGTTGTTCCCCTGTATGCTGGGGCCCTCTAGGATTTGTGCTATGGTAGGAGAGATGACATAGAAAATGACAACAAAAAAAGGCACAAAATATTCAAAATGTGAGAAAAGTCCACCAGGCCACCCAGTCACATAGAATCCTCCTTGGTTTTGCTCTGTTCAAGAGCCATCATGCAAAGGTGCCTAAAAAATGACAGTGGCCAAACTCCAACCCTGGCCTTGATTGTAGCCATGAGGGAGGGCAAACCCATCATCACACCAGCGTGATCTCCACATCTTCCATCTTCTCTGATGGCCTCCGGTGGTTCTGTGTAGGTGGAGGGGGAGCTGCCCGGACCTGAGCAGTGAACAATAACATGGGGTGTCAGTCAGTTTCCTGACAGGGCAGGGGCTGCTTGCAAATCCTAATCCAGCACGTTTGCATCTAGGATTCACTGCGGGAAAGCAGGCACTATTCTGGATGACCCAGCAATCTCACAAGTAAAGTTGCTGCCTTGGCCAAAGGCCTTATGGGACAAGAGCCATAACAGTCTTAAAATCCTTCTCAAAGCCATGGCCTGGAGATAACAGCAGTTAACAAAGGAGGTCTTCTCAATAGGCTGTTGACAGCAAGAGGGAAATAGAATTGAAAAACATGTCAGCCTGTGTTAAGAGTAGAGTTGCCATAGAGAAGGTTGATGAGGTAGGCTGAAGACGTGAAGGACTGCCAGGTGTGGTGAACATCTGTGATCCTAACACTTGGGAGGCTGAGGCAGGAGGATCACTGAGAGCTCAAGGCCAGCCTGGACTACATAGTGAGTTCAAGGCTAAGTTGAATAACATATCAACACCCTGTCTCATAAACAAAAAACAAGAAGGTAAAGAACTTTGCCAGACCATTAAAAAAAAAAAAATCTAGGCCTGATGGTGCACACCTGCAATCTTAGCACTTGGGAAGCTGAGGCAGAAGGACTGCCATCAATTTGAGACCAGCCTGGAACTTATAGGAAATAGGTAAAGAGGAGTCTTTGGTGGGTTACAAAGAATATCAGATCTGAGAAAATACTCAGGTAGCATTTTGGAGTAGGGGTCAGAGCTGTACCAGAGTACAAATAAGATAACTTAGTCCAGGCATGGTGGTACATGTCTGGTGGTAGAAGATAATGTAGGAGGTCTTCTCAATCACTTGACTGAGAGCTGATGTTAGAATGAGACAGCACAAAAGATGAACACAGAGAGACTGACAGTTTTGAGAGCTGTCTCTAAGATAAACCTGGCAGAATCGGGAATTGACTGTTTGTGGGAGCAGGCATGGAAGGTGCCAAGAATGATAAAAAGTGAGCTCAAGGCCAGTCTGCACTGCATAGCGAGGCCCTGTCTCAAAACGATATTAAAAAAAAGAAAAAAAAAAAAGAAATTTTTTTTTTTTTTTTTTGCTGAGTTCCGGGGTCTACATATAAGATGTGATGATCACAAGTCTGAAGCTCAGGGAAGAAACTTACAAATCTGGGAGTTGCTGGTACTCACAACACGGTTCTCACAGCCACAGGAGGACCTGGGGAGAATGCATTCACTGACTTTAAGAATCCTGGGATAGAGCCATGAGAAGTATCAGCAGAGAGAAACAGAAGCAAAGAAGCCCTCAAAGGTCCATGAAAGGGCTAGGGAGGTGGAAAGCAGGTCAGAGAAGTTGGGTAGACCAAGCTAATTAGTCTGCTTCTCTACTTTCTCAGTGTTACCTACCAGGTCATGCTACCCTTGTCTCCTCTTTGGACCACTGGTCCAGGCTCCTAATGGTCCCCCCTCCCTACCACATGTCCATTCTGCTACCCTGCATTGCTCTTCACTTAGCTAGCAGCCATAACAATGCTTTAAGTGCAAAACACTGTCCTGCTTAACACCTAACAGGGCATTCAGGCACATCTACGAGTGAAGCCAGTAATTCATATCAAATGCTGATATAGGGTAAAGGAAAATAAATGTGCAAAGAATCTTTGGATAAGGAGTGTGAAAGTTATGACTTTGGAGTATAATCAGAGGTAAAGCTGAGAGCAGTAGAGTGGAGAATGAACAAAAGTAACTACTTATCAGAACATACTCTCCTAGAGAACAGTTCTTTGAGATCATGAAATATATAATTTCATCTCAGTGTTCCTCACACAAACACAGGCCTGAAAAATAGGTTTGTAATAAATGCTTGTGTTATGGTTTGTGTCTAAATGTCCCTTCCAAAATCTCATGCAATCTTTGGGGTGGACTTCGACAATTTATGACCAATTCATGATCTAGTGCTAGGATTATGGATGTGAGTGTGACACCTGCCCCGGGGTGGGTAGCCTGCACACAACAGACGAGCAAGAGAGAAAGGCTTGCCCTCTGCTGCTCCTCCCTCATTTACTCTTATTGCTTTTGCTGGTTTCTGCCACCACAAACTGTTGTCTTCTGCCATGTGCCATCCTGCCTTGGAGCAGGCAAGTATGGACTGAAACTTCCACAAACTCTGAGCTAAATAAACCTTTCCTTCCCAAATTCTGGGCATTGGATATTTCATTTCAGCAATAAGAGAAAAGTAACCAAGACAGCTTGATTAAAAATTGCTTCACAATTACGCTAGTTTATGTTCAGACAATTTGTTGCATAGGTTTCATCTTGTGTGCTCTTACCATGGCTGAGTGAAAAAATTCCTGCATAGATTAAATGTTCCAAGGGGAGTTGACTACATAGCCCTTTTAATCAGTAAAACTACAGGGGCAGGGGAACATATCAACTTCTCACTTTCAATTTGGAAGAACTATGCAGTCCATAGCCCTGATGAACAGGAGACTTACAGGTCGTAGTTTGCCATATGAGGTTTCAGGAGTCTGTTTGGATGCCTGTGAGAATCCTGGCGATTCGGCATGAAGGTTGTTTTCTAAGGGAGAAAACCAAAGAAGCTCAATTTATTTGTACTGCAATAAAATCACTGGTATTTTTGAAGTGAAGGTACACTGAGACTCTGCCCTGGGGGACCCTTACCTTGTGCTGAAGGAGATCGAGGGAAGAACTGGGAGCTCCTCTTATCTGGGCTAGGGTATGGGCTGCTGGGAGGCTGGTCATATAATGGCAGTGGAGGCAGGGAGACATGTGGCTTTGGGGAAGGAGAGATCTGTTAATAGGGGAGGCAAGGTTAGCAAGCACTCTTGGCCTCAGGAAGAAAAGCTGGGTGCTTCCTGGGGACTTGGCACCCATTCCTCCCTGGAGCTGAGTTTTAACTGTTAAAATCCGTTGCCCACATTAGAAGCAAATGGGCTTAAAGTATGCATCCAAATCCCAGTTTTGTGTAATACTTAATTAACATTTTTCTTTTACAGATATCACTAAATCTACTGATTTAGATTTATATTAACTAGAGACCAAGTGAAACTATTCTGACACTCTACTGAAAATGTAATAAATTAGCCAACTTGGTAAACTCAATAAAGAACAAAATGGGCTTCCGCATTGCTGAGTGTGGGCTTGGATGTGGTCTCAGGAGCCTCAGCAGGGAGAAGTGATGAGACAGAAGCACCATCTCGAGGCTGCAGCACAAAGCTTACAGGACAGCAGCCCCGGCCAAGCCTGCTCTCTCCTATCACAAGAGCACTTTTGAAAAATCATGTCCATATTGTTTCCAGTTGTTGGTTCTAGATAACTCGAGTGCACCTTAAACCAAAGGCCAAATAACACCCAGAATACAGAAACTTTTTTTTTTTCTTGAGACAGGGTCTCGTTATGCAGTTGAGACTGGCCTTGAGCTCACTTTTGTAGTCCAGGCTGGTCTCGAACTCGCGCCAATCCTCCTGCCTCAGCCTCCCGAGTGCTGGGATTACAGGCGTGCGCCACCACGTCTGGCTTTTCAGAAACTTCTTAATCATGAAGCTAGGGGCTGGTGGGATGGCTCAGCAGTCTAAAGCGCTTGCTTAGGCAAGCCTATGCAACCACAGTGACTGTGGTTCAATTCCCAGCACCACATGCTGTGCCAGCCCCACCCCCAGGGCTGGCTGAGCAGGCTATTAAAAAAAAAAATTGTGAAGCTAGAAATCATACTCTTAGTTTTTTTTTTTTTTTTGGCTTTTTGAGACAGGGCCTCACTGTGCAGTTCAGGCTGGCTTTGAGCTCACTTTTGTAGCCCAGGCTGGTCTCGAACTTGTACCAATCCTCCTGCCTCAGCCTCCTGAGTGCTGGGATTACAGGCGTGAGCCACCACACCCGGCCAGTTTTTTTTTTTTTTTGCAAGTTGACTATCTTTTATTTTCATATAAAAATAGATTTTAAGTAAATTATAAAAATAATCGATACTATAAATGAAGGACTTTAAGTTAAGGACATTCTTTTTTCTTTGAAAATAGACTTAGCAGTATATATACTCAATGCAGCCAGAATCAGCATTGGCTTTATTAAACAAATTGCAATGTTTAAAAGAAAGTCTCCTGGTTTAAATTGCTCTTAGGTTTTAAGAAGTGAAAATTGTGAAAAAGTACAGAGACTCCAAAAATGTATTGTTGATTACTTGTAAAACTTGCAACAGAACAGTTAAACATCTTGGTAAAAGTAGAAACTTTCTAGCAGCATTGAAGAATATTCCTGTCAGTCCTGCAAGTAAACTCAGCCTGAAGATACCAGAAAAGAAGACTTCAAATTCCACAAATGTAAATTTCTCCAAAGACAAGAGCCCAGCATTGATTTTCAGAACAGCCGCATCTGGCCAGTCAACACCCATTTGCTCCTCAAGGAGTGGCAAGAAAAGAAACACTCACTCCTCATAGCTAAAAATGCTGCCTGGTCAGAGTGAATCCTAAAAGAATGCAGAGCTGGACTTCAGAAATTTCCTATCTTCACCATTAAGTTGGACTTTGAAAATAAGAAATGTCTACTGTAATTTCTTTTTTTTAGTGGTCCTAGAGGTTGATCCCAGGGTTTCATACATGCTGGGCAAAGCACTCTACAGCCTGAGCTAAACCCAGAACGCCAATGTACCATAATTTCTGAAATTACAATTAGTAAAACAATTTTTAAACTTTTATTTATTCTTGAATAAATGGAAACTAAGTTAAAAAAAAAGAACAAAATGAAGACAAGTTGAGTTTCTCTATATGTTAAGATAAAATAATTGGCGAAGTTTATGACTTCCCTAGGTTTTGTATATGAGGCTAAGTAGCAATGATTACCATGTAAACAAGATTGGCGAACATGATCTTATTCTGCAAATACTGCTGTGACAGATCCCCAAAGTGACTTAGGGATTTCCTGTAAAGGCCAAGTTCCCTATGATGAGCAAAGGCTAGAGCCACCTGAGTGTGGGACAGGGAACCTGGCAGGATCTGGGCTAAGCCAGGAGGCTCTGGCAGTGACAGAGGAGCCAGCTAAGAATTGTACTACATAAACCAACCACAAAGAATATATTCGCTCTATGTTTTGTTTCCTTCTCTCTACCAAACCCATCTTTTGTATGTTATATACAATTTAGGATTCTGGCTAATGGATTCAGAGAACAGAATATCAGAGTTTGGAGATGTAGTATGGCCATATTCCACAAAAGCCTAATCAGTCTCTCTCTGGTTGCTCAAATTCAGTTTTGTAGATAGCTGGTAACCAGAACAGGAATGGGGAGGGTAAACCAAAGAGATTATAGGCCACTTTTTTTTAAGTGGTAGTAGGGATTAAACTAGGCAAAGTACTGTATCACTGAGCTACATCCCCAGCACAAGAATACACTTTTGCCTGGATCAAGAAATCTCTTGCTAGTCATTTTGCTTAACCATTTTTTAATTCAACTCACTTCCCTCCTATGTACCTGAATCTCTTTCATCCATGGCGTGTCACCATTCTCTGAGGCTGAAAGTTCTTCCACTAGCACCGATGGGAAAACTCCAATCCGCCCATTGAACTCCCCTTCCCAAAAGCCATCATCATCTTGGTTTTCTTTGTTCAAGATTCGGATGATTGCTCCCTCAGGAAAAGACAACTCATCATCCGTCTGACCTTCATAATCATAAAGTGCTTTCACAAAACAGACTAGGGAACAAGAGAGAGACAAGTCTGGTGAGAGCATTGTTTCTACACTGCTTCTGCACCCACTCTAAGCTCACCTGACAACTCAAAGACCAACACACAGAATAGGAGTGAAACTGTAATGTTTTTACTCACTGAAGATCAACTTCAGGGTTCTACTGCCTGAGATGAATGTGACCAAATACAGGAAAACAGTACAGAACAGAAATAAAGTGTTTTTAACCTATTGAAGGCTTATTCCTGTGTAATATAGCTTAGGTCAAATGTGACCAAATAAACAGTGCCTTGTTTCAGTCTTTACCACTGGCATCTCCGTTGAGGCTGCCTGAAATGAGTTCTGCTTCCGTAGAATTGCTGGATGTATGTGACCGACTATCCAAAGCAGCCAGGGACTGCAGCATGCTCAGTAAGCTGTTCGAGGTGGGAAAGTGTAGGTACTTTTCTGGCACATAACCCACTTGGCCAACTTTATTTCGAGCCTGGTGAAAGACATGTGACAAAAAAACAATTTGCATACACATTCTGAACAAGGAGTAACAAGAACC
This sequence comes from Myocastor coypus, assembly GCA_004027025.1. NCBI lineage: Eukaryota > Metazoa > Chordata > Mammalia > Rodentia > Myocastoridae > Myocastor > Myocastor coypus. Next base: position 26,833 of record PVJA010016017.1, read on the forward strand.
AAAAGAAACTCCTAAAATGTCACAAGAAGGGGTGATATGAGCAAAGGAATATACCTTTACCCAGTCTTCCATATCTCCATCTTCAATCACTTCTAACACCTCATGTTCCTCAATGGTCAACTCATCTGGTTGAGAAGCCTGCAATGTAGGATGGTCATGGACAAAATTATAAAGGTTAGATAAGGAGCAGATGTGGGTTGGTCGTAACAAAACTGGGGACCAAATATTGAAATGATTTTGAGAAACAAAAAATTTTAATGTTGTAAAACTATCATAATGAGGTGAAGTTTTACTTTAAGAAGCAGAACAAAATAAAACTGCAACAGAAACTGGATCCTCAAGAGGCCATCAGGTTCAGTGAAGAGAGCACCATAATGGAAGGAGAGGACCCAGGTCAGAGCTCCAGCTTATGTACGTACTAGTAAGTTACTCAATTTGATGCCTCCATCCCTTCCAAATAACAATACTGCCATTCTCTGGAGGATGGGAGAGTCAAAATGGGATAAGTAAGCACAGAACCATGATGACTTGGGAAGCATAGGCAGAGGAGAAGGCACTGAAATGAAATTACCAGAGGGCTACCATGGAAGTCATGCTGTGGGAAAAAAAAAAAGAACTATGTATGTGGGTTGAATGGTAGCTTGAGCAGTGCCTACACCTGATCTAGAATTGCTGTAAAACAGTGGCTAAAAGAAGAAAATTGTGGGAAAGAGATGACTGAGATCAGTCAAGGACTGGATTATGATTCAGCTTCACAGGGGAGCTTGGGATGCTTCTTTACATGCTGTGTTTTATTACTCTGACAGCACCAGGCACCAGATTTGAGGAAGCTCTTCAGCAGCTCCACAGTAATTTGCTTCCCAAATGGCCTCACCTGTCACATACAACAGGCAGGGGTTTGCTGGCATCTTCTGGGTCTCCAGTAAATACTCTTAAAATTTTTCTGTAAGTCCTAAGGTCAATTAAAACTATCAACTGAAACTAGAGTTCTTGAAATCTCCCATGTGAAAGTATAAGACATACAATTATACAAGAAAAAAGAAGACAAGAAAGTAGTAAGTCACTTTCTAAGACCAATTTGTTACTTCATAAATATTAAAACATCTCATCAAAACTGAGATTCTGGATGCTCCTTGAGACAAAAAGCATTTGAAAATGGATCACCAAGACCAACCAGAGAATACTCCAGGGAACAAATTTTAAGTAAATCACTTGTGATCTAAAAACATGAAGGGAATATACCACTCTTCATACAGCTTTTCTGATGGAATTTCTTTATTACTCTTTAACCACACTGCCTTGAATATACTAGAAAAATGCACCCTTGTAATAAAGATGTATTCTTAATTACATGGCAAGGCTTAAAGTATCAAACAACTAGAACTTAATGTGTGTTGAGAGAAAAACAGGAGGGACCAGAACACCTTTAATATGCTGCTGTCTCTGCAAGACAGTCACAGGGTCCATGTGCACTGCATGTTGTTCAACAGAAGCAGGCACCTGTGAGGTTGTGCTGTACTGCTGCACTGATGACCACGGTTCCATGGAACAAGGCTGAGCTTTGTCTGGCAAGCCAGACCTACAGATTTGGTCCCTGGGGCCTCAAGGCGCTCTGGACCAGCACATTCTTCCCCATTCATTCACTGAGGACACTGCACTCTTCCTTGTCTCTATCCTTCTACCCAGCTGGTCCTTCAGTCTGGCATGCTCTGCTCTGTCCTCTTCATCTGATGAGTAAGTCAGATTATTGCTGGACAAGTCTAGCTTCAGTCTGCTTCTATGTGCAAGCAACTGTATGTCTTTGAGTCTCAGTTTTTTCTTTTCCTATTATATGTGAACTCTACGAAGACAGTCATTTTTGTTTGTTTTGATGGATGCTGCATTGTGGAATCTAGAAAACGACATAGAATTGTGATAGATGATTTCTTTGATAATATATTCTTTATAGGATTATTAAAGAAGTTACAAAAAAATAACAGCTATTACTGATATTAACAATTTGTGGCTCAGCTCGTATATTTCCCCAGACCATTCATGATAAGCTAGTTGTTTCCTCTTCCTTTGGTTGCTAAGCAGCTTTGTGCATCCCTCTCACACTGACTACAGTGGCATTCTAGTTGCTTGTCCTATGAGCTTCTCACTAGATGACTTACTTAAGACAGAGACTATTTCTTCTTACATATCCTAATGACAAGCAGCAACTGGCAGTAAGTGGCTACCTGCAATCTGTTTTTGCTCTGACAAATGGAGCTTATCCTCATAAATTAGTGATTTAAATTTCTTACTGGTTGCATTTCCTTTGTAAACATAATCAATAGTGGGATTTCTGAATCATATGCTAGTTCTATTTTTTAATTTATTGAGGACTCACCGTGCCGTGCTGACATTTTCTACAATGGCTGAACAAATTCACATTTGCACCAACACTATAAAAGGTTCCCTTTTCTCCTTTTTTTTTTGCCTTTTTTTTTGGAGACAGGGTCTCCCTATGCAGTTCAGGCTGGCCTTGAGCTCACTTTTGTAACCCAGACTGGTCTCAAACTCACATTGCTCCTCCTGCCTCCCAAGTGCTGGGATTAAAGGTGTGTGCCACCACACCAGGCAAAAAAGAGTATTTTCTTCTGTTCAGTTTAATAAAGCATTGAGTAAGATGGATATTTATTAGGTTAAGTGGCAAGGGAGAAAAGATGCAACATTTTATTTTTTAGCTGCTGTTTCTCAAGTTACAGAAGCAAGGGATCTATTAAATAAAGACAAAGTACAATATACTGTTTCATCTAGTTTTGGAGTTTGAAGAGCCCTTTGAGGCCATCTATCTAGTCTAATTTTCCCTCCTTCTCCTTCTCCTCTCCCCACCCCTCTCCTCCACCAGGTTGGTCTGGAACTTCAGGGCTCAAGTCATCTTACCTCAGTGCCCAAGAAGCTGGGACTATAGGTTTGGTTACTTCTTTTTGAATTTTTTCTTTGTTTTTGTGTAACCTGGGATTGAACTCAGGCCCTTATGCTTGCCAGACAAGTGCTTATTCTACTAAGCTATCTCCCCAGCCCCACTTTTTATTTTTTTATCCTTTCTTTCTTTCTTTCTTTCTTTCTTTCTTTCTTTCTTTCTTTCTTTCTTTCTTTCTTTTTTTCTTTAGTACAGAGTCTTGCTATGCAGCTCAAACTCATAGTGACTGATCCTCCTGACTCAGCCTCCCCAGTGCCTGGATTACAGATCCACGCCACCACACCCAGTTTCCAGCATGCCTGGAGTTCCAGGAGTGGTGCAGCATGCAATACTAGGGATAGAACCCAAGTCCTTGTGCTTACCAGGCAGGTGCTTAGACTGCTGAGCTATCTCCCCAGCCCTTCTTTTTTTCTTAACTGAAGTAATACATTTGCAAGTCCACTTGCCATAAGGGCCTCCTTCAGAGGTAGGTCAATTTTCCATGCAATACCCTTGGCTTTGTAAGAAAATTGTGATCATTTTTACTTTTCCTATATTGTATCTTATGGCAGAACAATCATGCACTGAATTTCATGCTTATAGAACTCAAAGAAGCATATATATGTATTGCCTGTCACAGTGCACTATTCACTAACCAAATTTTCAGATATAAAAGACATAAATGAATAAACTTTGGAAAGGGGATAACATCTTTGATATTGTCAACCTCTAGGATGAACTGCAGGTAGTATTCAAATCCCATCCCTAAACCAGCATGTGTCTAGAACCCAAATGAGCAAAGGCCCAGATACTAGACCCACATCCTGATCTGGTCAGCTGGTATTCTAACATGGTACCTTTCCTCCCTGAGGCATCCACCAAACAGCTCCCTAGTACACGTACCAGAAGATCAACAGCAACTGCATGGTGAGGACCATCTTCATTGTTGCTCATGTAGAAAGAACTGAGTGCTAGTGAGTAGTGACAAAGACTGGTATGTTACCACAGTGCTTCACTAGGTACTTATCATGTTCAGTTTATAGATCAACACCGACCCCACTCTGGGATAAAGGTGAAGTTCTGGGATGCTTTAAGATCTCTGTGGCCTCCATGTAAGAAATACTTGTGGCCAGGAGCTATGAATTTGTGTCAGAGTTCAGCATCTTTGGGGGAATTTGAGAAAATAATCATTGTTGTAGCCTCAGTGAAATCCTCCATAACCTGCATGAGATCTTGATGCTTCTCAACAAAAGAAATCTGGGCTGGGAAGATAGCTTGGTGGTCTAAATGCCACCTGGCAAGTGGAAAGACCCAGGTTCGATCCCCAGTACTACAGGCTGTGCTGGTCCTGGAATCCTGGGTGGGTTGTGATGGCCACTGAAACCAGATATAGTGGTGCATGCATGTAATCCCAGTGCTGGGGAGGCAAAGACAGGAGGATCACTATGAATCTGAGCTGCATAGTGAGACCTTGTATTAAATAAATAAATAAATAAATTAAAAAAATTAAAAACAAAAGAAATCTGTCAGCTTTGTGATTTGACTCCAAGAATCTCCTTTTCAGCTTTTTCCCTCTCCTCTGTCCTGCAATACATCCAATATCACTTTTAGATGAAATTGTCCTGAGAAGGTTAAGAAAAAAGGAAGTGTGCTTCAGGAACACTGAAGAAATTCTCCTTAGGTACCTTGATTTTGCTTGAAGACTCAACTTGAAAAAGTTTTGGTCTCCTCACCAGATGTAATTAGTGGGTTACAAAGCCACTGTTCTTAAAGGAGGAAGGAATAGCAGTTGTAGCTTCACTGTGAACTCTCAACATAGGTCCAGAATATCTGTCCTACACCTAGGTGAAGGAACTGTCTCAGGATCTGCAGATGATGTTGCTCTTTATATGGGATACAGAATGCCTTGGCACCATAATTCCCAATGACTTTGATTTTTTGTCTTCAGTTCCACATTTGGCCTATTGGACGGACTTTCACAAGCTGCCTTTGAACTTTCATGGTTCAGTTCTCTGCTGTCAAAGCTTGAATCTGCAATTATTTTTTTAAATTTAATTTTGTTTTTTTTCTTGTTTCAGAACCCTTGTTTGCTTGTTTATTTATTTTTATGGCTGGCTCAGCCTGCCCTGAGGGCAGGGCTGGCACAGTATGTGCGACCGGGGATCGAACCACGGTCCCTGCAGCTGCCCAAGCTTTCCTAAGCAGGCGCTTTAGACCACTGAGCCATCCTGCCGGGCCAATCTGCAATTATTTGAAGGCGTTCCAAAGATGACCAATCATTTACATGTAGGGAGAAAACTTTCTCCTGAGACCTGATTGAGCAAATCTATCCATTATCACGCAATGAGGAGGCCGAGACAGAGCATGCACATTTGTGTTTATTACTATTTTACCATGCATCCCTCCTACTTATTACAAAAGTTTACTGAAGTATACTAGATGACTTCTTCCATCGTTTGTTTGACTGCATAATTTTCTCTTGTGGTTGCATTCATTCTATGTTTTATTCATTACAGCTTAAAGAACAAAAACAATACATCTCTGCATATGGTGTGTAGTAGGCTGTGCTGTCTAGATTTGCATAAGTGGATTCTGTGATGACAACATCACCCAAGTCTGCATTTATCAGGATGCATTTTCATTGTTAGGTGACACATTACTATGTAATAGGTAAAAGAAGACACTAGGGTGTGTCTCTCTAGTCATACTAGAGAGCTGTGACTGAGCTGGCTACATGTTGATTAGGGGTAACCTTAGTAGGCACTATGAGAGCTCAGTCCAGTGAAGAGAAGTGCTAATCAACTGAGATTCAGGAAAACAATTCTTGCAGACAGCAAATGCAGAGGCGTGCAGTCAGGAAGGAGTCTGGTACTCTTGTAGCCTGAGAACCAGCCAGAGTGGCTAATGTGAGCTTAGCAGGTGAGTAGGAGAACAATCTGATACAAAGCTGGGGAGACTACCTGGAGCCAGATCAGGACAGACATTGTAGATCCCAAGGAAGAATTTGGATGTGACAGAAAGCTTAAAAAGCTTAAAAAGAGATTGAGGAAAAGGAATAAAATCATCTTTTTATTCTTCAAAGAAAATTGTGCCTATAAAATAGAAAATAGACTGCTGAGAAGCAAGTTATAAAAGAGGGAAAATGATAGCAAGGACTCCCCTGCACTTCTAAAGGCATCAAGACAATGGCCTAGACCATGATGGTAGCAAGAGAGGTGATGAAAAGGGAATAGATTCGGGACATTTCAGAGTGGGCTCTGTAGGACTGGCTGATGACCTGGGTAGGACAGACAGAGAGTCAGGGACAGGAACTTCAGTTTATTATATAATGAGTAAAAAGTTAATGCAAAAGCAGGGAATAGGTGAGAGATTAAGAAATACTATACCAAAGCAGATTTGGAAATTCTGACATCTATTAAGCCAGGATCCTGCTTAATGTGGGGAGTAAGAGTTTTATTAGGCTGAAGAAAGGCAAAGTTTTAAAAACTGTAATCCCAGCACTCAGGAGGCTGAGGCAGGAGGATTGGTGCAAGTTCGAGACCAGCCTGGGCTACAAAAGTGAGCTCAAGGCCAGCCTCAACTGCATAGCGAGACCCTGTCTCAAAAAAAAAAAAACAACCAAACAAACAAAAAACAAAAAACAAAACAAAACTGCTTTTCAAAACAATTTTCCTTTGATATCAGTTTTAGGAGTCACTGTAATGCCAAACAGGCAGTTGGGACAAAAGTTAATAGTTCTGTTTGCTCAAAAATCTGCAAAATGCCAGGCACAATGGTGAATGCTTTGGTACAAAAGTATTACCTCTTTTAATCTTCGTATTAACCCTACAATAGTATTCACATGATATGGGTAAGGAAACAGGTTCACAGAGACTTAGGGACCAGTGCAAGCTCATAAAGCTCACAAGCAGAAGAAACAAGATTTTAACCAGTCTGATGTCTTAGCTGAAACTCTTTACCATTACACTGCGTTGCCTCTGATAAGAACTGAATGCCATTTTTACCCTAAGCACAGCATTAGAGGCTGAGTAGCTATAGTCACCACAGAGTTGCTACAATTTAAGCAATACAAACCTTGTAGGAATAAACAACTTTGCAGGTGAGTGGATAATTTCTTAAGGTGCCAGAAGGGCTGGAATTGCTATCATCAAAAACATCCATGTTGTCTTCAAGCTCTTCTCCTTCTTCTCTCTCAGTATCTGCATTAAGCTAGGAAAAATTAGAAGCCATTGGCTAGTTTATTTTAAGAAGATGACTGAAAAATATGATTGTTTCAAAACGTCAATTTACCTGCTTTAGTGCACTAGACATGATTACCTGTTGTCACAATTTTTATGCTATGAACAGGTATTTAAAAATGAAAGTAAAATGTCTCTCAAATATATAAGAAATAATTCCAGTATGCTTTTGGTTTTTTTTTTTTTTTTTTTTTGCTTTTGGTTTTAACTGTTAAAAACTGACAAAGGCTTCATATATGTGTGTGTGTGTATGGGGATGGTGCAGCATGTGGGCTAGGGATTGAATCTCGGTCCCTGCAGTTGCCTAAGCTTGCCTAAGCCAGGTTAGACCGCTGAGCTATCTCGCCGGCTCCAGACTTCTTATATTTCTAACTGACCACATTAGGAAACATTAAAAAGTGTTCTACCAAGGATGCAGAGAAATAGGGTTTCATCTATGGCTTTTAGATTGTTTTTGTCTTTTTGAGACAGGGCTTTTTTTTTTTTTTTTTTTTTTTTTTTTTTTTTTTTTTTTTTTTTTGTTTTTTTTTTTTTTTTTTTTTTTTGTCTTTTTGAGACAGGGTCTCACTATGAAGTTCAGGCTGGCCTTGAACTCACTTTTGTGGCCCACGCTGGTCTCGAACTCACATTGATTCTCCTGCCTCAGCCTTCCAAGTGCTGGGATTACAGGCGTGTGCCACCATGCCTGGCTTTTTTTTGGTCTTTTTGAGACAGGGTCTCGCTATGCAGTTCAGGCTGGCCTGGATAATTACTTGATCCAGTTAATTTCAGTATTGTGACTCCATCATGGAGAAATGAAAGGACGAAGGACTATAGTCTAAGATGTTTACTGCAACACTGGTTATAGTGGCAAGAGCCTGGACACAAATTCATCTGTCCATCAAAAAGGGGAATATTTTAATGAAATATGCTTCATCCATATTGCAAATAATATCTTTTTTTTTTTTTTTTTTTTTCTGTGTCTCGTCTTTTGAGATAGGGTTCTCTGTGTAGCTCAGGCTACCTTTGAACTCAGTATGTACCATAGGCTGGACTCAAACTCACAGTGATCCCTCTATCTCAGCCTTCTGAGTACTGGGATTATAAGCATGCAGCACTACCCCCAGCTCAGATAAATAGCACCCATTAAAAAATGTTAGGAAACTGAAAACTCAGAAATAAATCCTCATATATGTGGTTAAATTATTTTCAACAAAGTGGTAACATTGTTCACTGTAGTTTTCCTAATAAAATTCCATAAAATTAGCGGGAGCTCTAGAAGAATAAACTACACTTTTTTTCCCCAGTCACATTTGTTGTCACTGCTTCCAAAACTCAAATATTTTCACTTGAAACTATTACTGAGGGCCCGGTGAGATAGCTCAGTGACCTAAAGTGCCTGCTTAGGCAAGCTTAGGCAGCCTCAGGGATGGCAGTTTGCGGTTCAATCCCCGGCACCACATGTTATGCCAGCCTCACCCCGAGGGCAGGCTGAGCCAGCCATAAAATAAATAAATAAAGAAAAAAAAAAAAAAAAGAGAGGGAAAAGAAACCATTACTGAAAATTCTTCACAGCCCAATGAGGTAATCGTGTATCTGACCTTAACAGGCTCAGATCCTGAGTTTTCACTTGTCTTATTGAGAAAGGGTCTCTCCCTGCAGTCTACATTGGCCTTGAACATGCTCAACAGCCTAGTCCGGCTTTGACTGTGCGATTCTCTTGCCTTGGTCTCCCAAGTGTTGAGATTATAGGAGTATGCCATAATGCCTAGAAGATCTTAATTTTTTAAAATTTCAGATTTAGGAATTTATTGTTTTTCAATGGAATATTGTTTCCTGTTTGATAAAGATCACATTCTAGAAATGGACTTTTAAAAAATACACTTAGCCTTCTTAGTCTAGAGAAAGGTTATAGCTGCTATAAAAATGGGGACTGAACAAGTTTCCAAGCATATATCTGGAATGTTAACATGTATTGTCGGGCGTGGTGGCGCATGCCTGTAATCCCAGCACTCGGGAGGCTGAGGCAGGAGGATCGGTGCGAGTTCGAGACCAGCCTGGGCTACAAAAGTGAGCTCAAGGCCACCTGAACTGCACATCGAGACCCTGTCTCAAAAAGACAAAAAAAAAAAAAAAAAAAAAAAAAAAAAAAAAAAAAAAAAAAAAAAAAAAAAGTATTACATTTGGCACTGAGAATCAACCAAAACATGTTATCTTGGTAACACTGTTGGTACTCCACATTCCTTTTCCTGTTTTCCTATTTCAAGTTTACTTTTTGATTCTCGTGGTAAGGAATGAAAAGCTGCTGTGACAGCAGCAGCGGTCGCTGCCATACGCATCTGCACTGCTCCAGGAGGTTTCCAAAGTGTATCACCTCAGAACTTCCACTTCCCTTTTCCATCCTCTTCACTTAATTGTTACAATATTTTCATGACCCAGCATCTCTAAAATCACATTCTTCCTCTCTCTTAAATGCTCTCTCAACCCTTCTTCTGGTCACTTGACAACTTCAATCAAAATGATTACTTATAGCTGTACTGATATTTTTCCTTCCTTCGACATTCTAAAATGCTTACCCTCACCGTAAAAGCGGATAAGAACAATCTTTTTAAGTTAGTTTTGCTGAAATGCTATCTTGTACTCAGCAAAAAAAAATCTAATGGGTATCATCAGATTTGTGGTATGGTATGGTCACAAAGTAACAAGCAGGAAGTGGGCTCTGGGGCTGGCAGACTTGGGTGTGAGTAGTGATTATGCTTGTTTATTTGCTGTGTGATCTTGGATATGCTATTTAATTATAAGAATTAAATAAGGTAATGTTATGATTTATATCTTAATCTCTCCCCCAAAGCTTTAGGTGCTCAGAGGTGGGGCTTGTGGGAGGTAGATGGATCATGAATGTGTCAGGCTGGATTAACAGTGGAGGATAACTTGATCAGTCCACTGACTGGTTTAGTATAGTTTTGGGTGCAGTTAATGAGAAGGCCTACTCTGGGTGTGGGTGGCACCAACCAAAGGCGTGCACTTTGAATGTAATAAAAAGGGAAAGGAAGCTTGCTCTTGGCAGCTTCTCACCTGCTATGTCACGGGTTTTTCTCCTCTTCCATGCCCCCCTGTTATGCTGCCCTGCCTTGCAGCCACTGACTATGGACCGAAACTGTAAAATAAACTTTTCCTCTTTTAACTTTAGGGTGTTGGGTATTTCATCCCAAAAACCAGAAAGTAACTAAGACAGGTATATAATTAAAATCTCTAGTGTATGCTTGGTACATAGGAGACTTAATAAATCATTTTGTCATTTTTATAAGGCAGAGAGGATCTAGATAAAGAATTAGGTTGACACCAAAACAGCAAAAGGCAGAGGCTTATACAATACTGACTAGCAGAACTTATAAAATCCATCTGGACAAAGGAGTGAAAGTTGTGAACACTACTCTATCCTTTTTTTTTTTTTTTTCTTTTTGTCTTTTTGAGACAGGGTCTCACTATGCAGTTCAATCTGGCCTTGAGTTCACTTTTGTAGCTGAGGCTGTTTCAACTCACACTGATCCTCCTACCTCAGCCTCCCAAGTGCTGAGATTAAAGGTGTGTGCCACCATGCCCGGCACTATTCTAAACATGACACAAATAGTTATAAAAGATGTTAAAAATATCAGGAAAATGGATCTCTGCTTCCAAGCAATGTGAAATATCAGGGGCCAGATTTAAACTTCCTGCCAGAAATAATTAAAAAACTGTTCAAAGCATATTAAAGAACAGTTTTCTATATACTGGACATCAAGCAATAGTGATCTCTGGTGACAGGAAACAATTTACCTAATACTGTAAAAAGTTTCTAGGCTTAGACGTAAGCAAAGACAAGACACTCAGTATCCCTACCCACCACCCATTGCCTAAACTGAGAAAGTGGAACTGGAAATTCAGGAAAGTTAAAGGTTGGAGTTCAGACTGCAGAGTAGTAAAAAGAGAGAAAAGCATGTTACAGGATATATGCAGATCCATATGGCCTAGCTAATTGACTTTTTTTTTTTTTTTTTTAATGTGCTTAGTACAGAGTCTACAGGGTCTCACTACATAAACTGGACTTGTAGTGATCCTCCTGATTTCAGCCTTCGGAGAACTGAGTTTACAGGCTTGCACTACCATGCCCAGTCTAGTTGATTGACTTGACAAAAATGTGAAGGCAATTCAATTGAGTAAGAGCACTCTTATGGGGCTACAGAGGAAAGGGACTGAAGATATATATAGAGTGCCAAAGGGGTGACCTAGAGAGAAAATATTCTCTCAGGCTTTCATAGAGAGCAAACTGGTCAAGCAATGGCTGTGACTCATCCAGATGGCTGACACTGACAACAGTTCTACAAAGCACTGTACATGGTTCCAAAGTGAATCCTGAGGATCTGACTGACTTTGAGAGATACTAAATTACATGTTTTGCTATACAGGTCTTGCTTTTTTTTTTTAGGTCTTGCTTAAACTTGCCTTTAACCACCCAGCAGAAAAGTTTAACCACAAGGCATAAAACGTAGAGCTAGATTAGAATGCAGAGCTGTAAAAGGCTGTAAAAGAGCTGTAAAAAGCTTCCAACATTGCCAGTTTTAACAATAACCCATTGCGATTATCGAACACTGGATTATGTACACAACTACCTTCTCTTAGTGCACTGAGAAGAAATTTTGATGTACCAATAATGATTCGAAAAATTATAACATCTACACCCTATGCTCTGTATAACTAGAAGGACAACAATATGCATTGTATCAAATATTGAAATGTACTACTAATGTGTTTTGAAACTCTCACATTGTTATATATATTATTTCTTATTAAAAGTAATAGAAAAAGAGAGCACTCATAAAAAATAATGGACAGGGCCAATGGGATGACTCCAGTGGTCTAAAGCTCCTGCTTAGGAAAGGTTAGGCAACTGCAGGGACCTCGGTTTGATCCCCAGCAGCATATGCTGTGCCAGCCCCATCCCCAGGGCAGGTTGAGCCGGACATTAAAAAAAAAAAAAAAATGGACAGGGGTTGGGGAGAAAGCTCTGTGGTACAAGTGCCTGCCTGGCAAGCGCAAGGTTGTGAGTTCGAACTCTGGTCCTGCAAAAAACAAAAAAGGACAAACAACCTGCAATTCTAGCTCTTGGAAGGCTGAGGCAGGAACACCTGCAATTCTAGCTCTTGGAAGGCTGAGGCAGGAACACCTGCAATTCTAGCTCTTGGAAGGCTGAGGCAGGAACATCATGAGTTTGAGGCCTGCCTGAGCTACATGGAGAGACCCTGCAAGTACTGATGATTAAACACAGAACCTTGTGCATGTTAGCCAAATGTCTTATCACTGAGGCTCTCTAGTTTTCATTTTGAGACAGGGTCTTGTTAGTCTAGTTTGGCCTTGCACTTGGCAACTACTCAGCTTTCTGAGTAGCTGGGATTTTGAGTCTTTTTTTGTTTGTTTTCTGACTAGAACATAGATTTAAATATAAAACCTAAAACATTAAAACTTAGAGAACTGGGGAGACAGCCCAGTAGAATAAGTGCTTGACTGGCAAGTGCAAGGGTCTGCGTTCAAGCCCCGGCTCTGCCAAGCCCTCCCCAAACCAAAAACAAAAAACCCCCACAAAACAAACAAATAAACAAGCCAAATCACCAGTGCTACAAAACTTATAGAAAAGAACATGAAAATCTTTATGACCTTGAGTTAGGCAAAGATTGCTTAGGTACATACTGGAATCGTGAACCATAAGGAAAAAAAAGTAGTAAGTTGAGCGTCACCAAAATAAGCTATTTGTTTTTGAAAGACACTGTAAAAAAAAAGTCTCAGGCTAGGGAAAACTATGCAAATAATGTATCTAATAAACTACTTAACATGTACACTATAAAAAGACATCTTAAGATTCAATACAAAGAAACCAATCCAGTAAAAAATGGTTTTAAGAAATCTGAACACTATGAAAGAAGATAAAAGTTGTAAACATGAAAAATATTCTATATAAACAGAAATGTAAATTAAACTATAACAATGTACTACATGTTCATTAGCATTTCTAAAGTTAAAAAGATGAATCACACCAAGTGTTTACAACTTGTAGGAATCCAGGTACATTAGTTTTTTATTTTTATTTTTTCTAATGTATTTAGGACAGGGTCAGCAGGGTCTATAGGGTCTCATTATATAGATCAGACTTGGAGTGATTCTGTTTTCAGCCTCCCAAGAGCTGGGATTACAGGCGCATGCCACCTCACCCAGTTTCAATCACCCTCTCAGTGTGCCCGGGGTGGGACCAGCATGGCATGCCACCCCAACTGCTGCCTAAGCAGGCGCTTTAGTCCACTGAGTTAACAGGTACATTACTGATGAAATGTAAGCATCACTCTTTGGAGAAACAGTCTGTTAGTCCCTTAGTATATTAAATATACATATGCCTATGTCCATTATCAGGTGAAGGGATAAGCAATCTGTGTAATAACCATATAATGAAATGCTGGTCACAATGAAAAGAATTGATATATCTAAAAATAGAGATGATTTTCAAAATAATATGCTGAATAAAAAGAAGCCAGATTAAAAAAGAGGGTATATAGGGTCGGGGAGATAGCTCAGGGGCACAAGTGCCTGCCTGGCAAGTGCAAGGTCCTGAGTTTGATTCCTGGTTCTGAAAAAAAAAAAAAGAGAAAGAATATATATTATATGATTTTATATGATTGTTTAATTATTGCTTATATAAATTCTAGGAGGGGGCTGGTAGGATGGTGCAGTGGTCTATAGCATCTTCTTAGGAACACTTAAGTGGCAGCAGGGACCATGGTTCAATCCCCAGCACCACATGCTGCACCAGCCCCACCCCCAGGGCAGGCTGAGCCAGCCATAAATAAATAAATAAATAAATATTAAAAAAAATAAATTCTAGGAAATGTAACTATAAGTGGCAAAAAGTAGACATGGTTGACTAAGAGGAGAGATTACAAAGGAGAATGAATAAAACTTTTGGGAATAATGGATATTCATTCTTATAACTATGTCAAAAGGTATCAGACTGCACCTTAAATATCTGCCTTTATTGTATTTCAGTTACACCTCAATAAGCTCTTAAAATATCAATCAAATTTGGAAATTTTAATGTCAAGTGGTCACATGTTACTTAAAGATGCTATAGGAGCATCTACTGTATCAGAAAAAAAGACATTAAAAAAAAAAGACATTGAATGACTCAACAGTTGCTTTAAAAATGCACAGTAAGCCAGGTGTGGTGGCACACGCCTGTAATCCCAGCACTTGGGAGGCTGAGGCAGGAGGATCGATGGGAATTAGAGACCAGCCTGGGCTACAAAAGTGAGCTAAAGGCCAGCCTGAACTGTGTAGTGAGACTCTGTCTCAAAAAGACAAATAAAATAAAATAAAATAATAAATTAAAAAAATAAAAATGTATAGTGATTAAAATAAATAATGATAAAGGTCAGAGGAATAACAGGAAAACCACTAAGTCAAAGAGCACGGAAACGAGCAAGGGCTTAGAGGTAGACACATTTGGGATCAAATATCATCCTTCCCCACTTGCAAGCTGTATGCCCTTGGGAGGTACTTAATTCCCTCATCTGTCTCTCCATCTTAAACATACTCAGGATTGGCGCATTCATTAATTAATTGCATTCATACAGATAATACATGAATGCACCTAATAGAGTACCATGGCCATAACATGCCTTTTGTCAGTGTACACTTGCTTTTTCTAGTGGTAACTCAAATTTAGCTGACAGATTTGGAATAAATTGCTTATTTTTTAAAATTCATTTTAATGAGAAAAAAGATACAATAGCAACGAAACAGTTTTAAAACAAGTTAGTAGGATGGTTAAAATTAGTAGCATGCATATTGTTGTTCTTATAGTAGTTATTCAGAGGAAAAGGTACAGACCTGATATCTTATCTAAACAATATTACTACAAACATTTACTCTCAATTAACTAAGACAAAGTTGCTATATATCTAGCCTAATATATATGTATCCTTCTGTATACATATATATTTTTTCTTTTTAAAGTTTCTTTTTTTTTTTTTTTTTTTTTTTTTTTTTTTTTTTTTTTTTTTTTTTTTTTTTTTTTTTTTTTTTTTTTTTTTTTTTTTTTTTTTTTTTTTTTGGTGGGACTGAGGTTCAAACTCACGACCTTGCACTTGCCAGGCAGGCACTTGTGCCACGGAGCTATCTCCCCAGCCCCTTAAAGTTTCTAATACTAGAAGAAAATATCATACCATGTCTTATAAGTAGACTGTCAGTCAGAGATATAGTATGAATCATAAAACAAAAAGTATCATTAAACAATATTCAGAAAATTAAATATTAATTAAAATTAAATTAAATATTTCAAAACAATATGGAATAAATTGCTTGAGGTTCAGATGGATTTTTTTTTGCTATGGACTATGTATAAGATACAGTAGCAAGCACTTCATTTTTTAAGGAAATGACTGAGTGTGGTGATACATGCCTGTAATCTCAGCACTCTGGAGGCTGTGGCAGGACTATCTAGGAGTTCAAAGCCATCCTGGGCTAACCAGTGAGTTTAGAGTCCTGCCACAAACAAACATCAAGCAGAAAAAGGCGGGGAGGGGAAGAAACGAAATTTTTATTTTAAAGAAATTAATGAAATTAGTGTTATATATGTGTATACATAAAGAATTTTGTCAGGGCTGACCAGATAGCTCAGTGGACTGAAGTGCCTCCTTAGGCAGAGCATAGCAGCTGGGGTTCAATCTTTAAGCCTGCAGTGCTGGCCCTGCCCCCAAACATGCTGAGATGGCAATTGAGATTGGTGTGGTGGCTTGCGCCTATAGTCCTAGCTCTTGGGAGGCTGAAAAGAGATGAATCACTATGAGTCCAATCTATGCAGTGAGGTCCTGTAGATCTTGTACCAAATACATAAAAAAAGAATTTTGTCTATATTTAATATATTAAGGAGCTAACAAACTGTTTCTCCAGTGGTACTTACATTTCATCAATAATGTGCCTAGTTTCCTTCAAGTTATATATACTTGCTGTGAATTAAAATTTTATTTCCTAAAAACAGTCATGACACACTCCACTATTTAGAGATAAATATTATTATCATTGTCTGTCTCGCTTTTTCTCTTGGAAACAAAGTCCCACTATGTTGACCATGATGGTCCTGAACTCACCACACTCCTGTCTCAATCTGGGTTACAGGAGAATATCATATTATTATTACCAATAATAATAAAAAATTACTACTTTTTTGTTGGATTTCATATATATCTTTATTTAACCTCACATTTTGGTGGACAGAATATAGAATATAAACTTTATATTTTAAAATGCACATAAATATATCATTTGTTATAGTTACTTTGCTGTACAAGAGCTAGACCTCTTTTTATCTGTAATTATGTATCCTTTGATCAATATCTACATTTGTCTTTCCTAATAATCTTGCTTCTGTTTTTTTCTTTTTCTTTCCTTCTCCTTCCTTCCTTCCTTCCTTCCTTTCCTTCCTTTCTCCTTCTTTTTCTAGACAAGGTCTTGCTATGCAGTTACTGCTGGCCTTGAACTCATTATATAGCCCAAGTTGGCCTTGAACTCAGCAATTCTCCTGCCTCAGCCCCGAGTGTTGCGATTATAGATGTGCACTACCACACCTGGCCCATACTAGCTTCTGAGGACCACCATTCAACCTTTTCTTTTCTATTGCTATTTCTCTTTCCCTTCCTTTTTTGTTTTTTTTTTTTTGGTTTACAGTTTTATTTAATTTTTTCCAACTTTCTACTTAAGAGATCAACATTTTTAGATATCACATGTGAGCAAGGCCCTGTTGTATTTAGTTTTCTGTTCAAAATTTATTCCATTTTACATAATATCCTCCAGGTTCACCCATACTTTTTTTCTTTTTTTTACTTATGGCTGGCTCAGCCTGCTCTTAGGGTAGGGCTGGTGCAGCATGTGGTGCTGGGGATTGAACTGCGGTCCCCGAGGTTGCCTAAGCTTTCTTAAGCAGGCGCTTTAGACAGCTGAACCATCTCACTGGCCCCAGGTTCACCCATATTGCCATGAATGGCAGAATGTTATTCTTTTTATATGCATATATACAAACTAATTTTTTTTTGTGGTAGTGGAGATTGAACCCATGGCCTCACGGTATGCTACACTTTTAAATTAATTAATTAATTAATTAATTTTAAATTTTAAAATTTTATTTATTATTTTTATTCTTGTTTCAGAACCTTTGTTTGTTTATTCACTCTTTTTTTTTTTTTTTTTTTTTTTTTTTT